>WNWK01010495.1:0-69878 GCA_009830355.1 Cherax destructor | reverse complement strand
CACTAGTCACTCGTGTTTTCTCTTATTTGTTCCATCAGTACTGTTGTACACAATACTTTGTTTCCTTTCCATTATTATGCTCTAGTTCATGGGTTCTAATTCCTGGTCTTGAACATGGGTAGGAGGTTGGAAGTGGGGGATGAGATTTGGCCTGGAAGGAGTCAGGATCTTGGATGTAGATGGGGATGAATGAAGAGGTTGAAGGGGTGAATTGGGACATGGGGTCTGGATTGAGGGTAAATGTTAGGTTAGGTAGGTTCATCAGAAAACAGGACCCAAGTGTTTCTGACATGGGTCTTAGTCAGATATTGGCCGCCGTTGGAGCTTTAGTCATCTGGCCGAAGCCTTCCTTTAGTGGGAGGGGTGGGATAGGATATGGCTTGTGTTGGGTGGGAGGAGAGAGAGGCTGTGTTCTCTCTCCCAGCCCTCTCTCCCTCTACCATTGTGCTTCATAATGACTCTAACAGAAAAGATAATCACCATCTGTATGTTAATTCACACTGAAGCTCTGTCTGCACAGGTAATACGAGGAGAAAGTGAAGCAGGGAATGGAGGGGAAGATGGAGGGAAACGAATATGAAGGAGATGAGAAGAATGGAGGGGATAAATATATATAATACTGACAAAATAATTAGAAATATGTACAACACAAGAGTATCTTTAAGAGACGTCTCGTTCACCAGGAAATTTATAAATCGAATTCAGAGACAAGAGAAGGAAGACTTACAGATCCAGAGAGACAGTGGTGAGAGAATGTATTAGTATTTATTGTCACATAAGCTTAGGTGAGGACCTGCTAGTGTAGAGACAATTTAACTGAATGATCGAGGTCATGTTTGACGCTCCATGAAGGAGGATTACATAAGAACATAAGAAGAAGGAACACTGCAGCAGGCCTACTGGTCCATGCGAGGCAGATCCAATTCTCCCATCGGCTTAAGACAATGCCTTAACCTGGTCAGGTCAGTCACATTCACATTACATAGGGGTAGGGACTGCTACTCAGGATGTTCTCTGATGACTGTGTCTGGACATATTACAGGGGGTTGGGACTGCTACTCAGGATGTTCTCTGATGACTGTGTCTGGACATATTACAGGGGGTTGGGACTGCTACTCAGGATGTTCTCTGATGACTGTGTCTGGACATATTACAGGGGGTTGGGACTGCTACTCAGGATGTTCTCTGATGACTGTGTCTGGACATATTACAGGGGGTTGGGACTGCTACTCAGGATGTTCTCTGATGACTGTGTCTGGACATATTAAGATTAAGTGAGCGAGAACCTCAATGGTAAAGAAAATTACACACAAATAACCCCCACACAGAAGAGAGGAGCTTACGACGACGTTTCGGTCCGACTTGGACCATTTACAGTCACACTGTGCGACTTAAGAACATAAGAATGGAGGAACACTGCAGAAGGCCTACTGGCCCATACCACCACTACCCAAAGCTACCCAAAACTGTGTGACTTTGTAAATGGTTCAAGTACAGTGGTACCTCGGCACACGAATAGTTCCCAACTTGAACAATTATGTAAGTGTATTTTTGTAAGTGCTTTTGTAAGTGTATTTTTGGGGTCTAAAATGGATTAATCTAATTTACATTGTTCCTTATGGGAACAAATTCGTTGATATCGGAACTCGAACAGCCTTCTCGAACGAATTAAGTTCGTAACCCGAGTACCACTGTATTCTTCATGACGTCATTCCGGTTTATATATAAGATAAGATAATTTAAGATTTTCTTCGGATTTTTAACCCGGAGGTTAGCCACCCAGGATAACCCAAGAAAGTCAGTGCGTCATCGAGGACTGTCTGTCTTATTTCCATTGGAGTCCTCAATCTTGTCCCCCAGGATGCGACCCACACCCAGGTACCTATTTGCTGCTAGGTGAACATGACAACAGGTGTAAGGAAACCCGGGCCCTCCGTATGTGAAGCGAGAGCTTTAGCCACCAGGCCACCGTATCCAGAACCATTCTTTCTGGTAAGCTATTTATATAGTGTATTAAAAATACTGTAGATAAATAGCTCAGAAAACCAAGATTGATGGACTGATAACATCGACTCCAGGCTGAGGGACTGATTACCTCAAACTCCCTCCAGATCTTCCACCATTCTACTTTGTATTGGACTGAGGAAGCCACTGGCTAGCGAAACGTTACCAAAATAAAGATAGCCAAGTGTTGCATGAGTGTCTCAGTCACAATTAAAAACATTGGAGGGAACAAGTTAAGACCCTTGAGGGACGCCACTCGTCAGTTTATTTGGAAAAAAAAAGTAAAAAAAAGAGGAAAGTGAATAAAATATGTACACAGGAAGAACTTAATAACTAGTAGCATTATTATGTAAATATGTATATAACATCTATTAAAGAATAAGAACAGTAGTGAAAAATATTTAAGGAAAAAATGGTTAGAATGATTATATTTATCTAGATTTAAAAATAAATCATTTTATATAATCCCCCGTGAAAGAATAATTTGAGAACTGATAAGCAAACATATAAGGAATAAATGTAAACAATAACAATGGATGGAAACTTTCTAAAAGGTAAATATCTTTGAGGGACATATTTCCTCTCAGAAAGTTTTCTTTCCATTGTAATAGTCATTATTTTAGTTTTCATACATTTTTTTTTCAGTTTTCAAATTAATCTCATTACTCGCTCCCCTCCTATTCCTTATATCTGACATAGAGATGTAAGCCACAGCTCTGTGTCTTCCTGTGCGGATGACGCCAGGACCGCCATCACAGTGACCTCCATCACAGTGACCCCATCACAGTGACCGCCATCACAGTGACCGCCATCACAGTGACCTCCATCACAGTGACCGCCATCACAGTGACCGCCATCACAGTGACCGCCATCACAGTGACCTCCATCACAGTGACCGCCATCACAGTGACCGCCATCACAGTGACCGCCATCACAGTGACCTCCATCAAAGACGCCGCAAGACCCCAAGTGGACATCAACCAAATCTTCAAATGGGCCACACAACACAATATGAAGTTCAATGAAGAGAAACTTAAACTACTCAGATATGGAAAACTTTAGGAAATTAACACTTTATCAGGGTATACGGCAAATTCTAACAATACAATATAGCAAAAAAGTAGTGTGAAGGACTTGGGAGTGATAATGTCAGAGGATCTCACCTTCAAAGATCACAACAATGTATCTACCGCATCTGCTAGGAAAATGATACGATGGATAATGAGAACCTTCAAAACTAGGGACGCCAAGCCCATGCTGATTCTCTTCAAGTCGCTTGTTCTCTCTAGACTGGAATACACTAACTGCCCCCTTCAAGGCAGGCGAAATTGCTGACCTGGAGAGTGTACAAAGAACCTTCATAGTATACATAAGTATGATAAAGCACCTGAATTACTGGGAACGGTTGATGCCCCTTGATTTGTATTCCCTGGAATGCAGGCGAGAAAGATATATAATAATATACACTTGGAAAATCCAAGAGGGATTAGTACCAAATTTGCACACGAAACTCACTCCCTATAAAAGCAAAAGACTCGGCAGGAGATGCAACATTTCCCCAACGAAAAGCAGGGGTGCCACGAGTACACTAAGAGACAACACAATAAGTGTCAGGGGCCCAAGACTGTTCAACTGCCTCCCAGCATACATAAGGGGGATTACCAATAGACCCCATGCTGAACGGGCACCTAAATGCCGTGGGGTTCGTCAGGAGAAAATTGGAGTAACAAATACACACGTTGCATGTCTGGAAGGTGTATAATTAAGAGAGTCTTGGGAAGAGAGCCCGGGCTGCCTGTCCAGTCTGCTATGCCTAGCGGGAACTGAGAGGGAAGCCTGTAGCTGACGGCTCACATGTGAGAGGTCACGTGACCTCACGGCTAGCAAGGGAGCATGTCTATAATGTAGCTGGGATGATCTAACTGTACTACCCAAATAACACAAAGTCAGTACCTGACCAGCTGGGCTGTAGCTCTTACGTCAATTTGCGTGCAGCCAGCAGTAACAGCCTGGCTGATCAGATCCTGATTCACCACGAGGCCTGGTCTCAAAGCGGGCGCGGGGCGTTGATCCCCAAAACCCTTTCCAGGTATACTCCAAGTATAAGGCATAATTTCAAAAATTTTCTTGTATTGTTACCTCTGTGTAAGATGGGAGATGATGATTGGTGCCCGTGACCTGGTGGCAAAAGTTCTCGCTTCATACGCTGAGTGTCCGGGTTCGATTCCCGGCAAGGGTGGAAACATTGGGCTTGTTTCCTTACTCTGGTTGTCTATGTTCACCCATCAGTAAAATAGGTACCTGGGTGTTATTGGACTGGTGTGGGTCGCATCCTGGGACAAAACTGACCTAATATGCGGGAAATGCTCAGCATAACAAGGGCCTTTCTATATAGTAGTATGTTACTGATGTCAGCTATGGTCTGTATACCTTGTACATGTACTTGTAGAAATAAAGATATATTATTATATGTTTGTGTGTGTAATACTAATTTATGGGGAAGCAAACCATAGTCTAGACAAGCCTAGTGTTGTAACAATTCCTGTTCTGATAGCACTGTTCTACACTCAGTATTTATGTGGCAGTGTTGTATCAGCATCAACTGGTACTCTACGACTTATCTTTGGGTTTCAAGACTATATGTCACTCCTCACTATGACAACATACTTGCCATCATGTTGATGTGGGACGAACAATACTTACACTAGGTGATGCTCTTGAGTCACACAAGTGCTGATGGTAAACTCATATTATATCTCTTGTTAAATGGTCGCCAAGCTGGGTCTGCTGCTTACATGGGTCACTTTTCCAGACGCCATCCATTCCACTCTTCCTTCATTGACAGTCCCTTCATTATAATTTATCAGGGTTGTTATATATATCGTGCCTAATAAGCCGAACGCCCTTAAAAACTGGACTTTTTCCCACAAAAATTACAGATTGACATTTTTTTCCATTGACATTGATGTAAAATATTTAATTTGTTACCAAATCAAACATAGAAACCTCACCTAACCTAACATATTTTTTTTTAATAAATTAGTTTAAATTTATTTAGAATTACTTAAAATTAATGAGATACATTTTTCTGTTATGCTCAGATTGATTTTCGTAGATTTTTTCCACTATGCTTATTCGGCAGAAATTACCCTTTTATTTTGGCCTATGTCACCAGTTTGGCTCATTCGACGAGACGAGTAACAAACAAATACACACACAAGAAACGTTAAGGGAAATCGGCCTGACAACACTGGAGGACAGGAGGATTAGGGGAGACATGATAACGATATACAAAATACTGTGTGGAATAGACAAGGTGGATAGAAACAGAATGTTCCAGAGAGGACACAGAAACAAGGGGGTCACAATTGGAAGTTGAAGACTCAGATGAGTCAAAGGGATGTTAGGAAGTATTTCTTCAGCTATAGAGTTGTCAGGAGGTGGAATAGTCTAGCAAGTGATGTAGTGGAGGCAGGAACCATACATAGCTTTAAGACGAGGTATGATAAAGCTCATTGAGCAGGGAGAGAGAGGACACAGTAGCGATCAGTGAAGAGGCGGGGCCAGGAGCTGAGTCTCGACCCTGGAACCACAATTAGGTGAGTGCAATTAGGTGAGTATAAGAAGGTGCCAGAAGCAGGAAGGGGACAGCGCAGGTACCGACAGACAGGGACGAAGCCTCAGAGGGAACAGCAGACACAACAGCCCACAGAACCACCCACAGCATCCCTCAACCCCTACCACCCCACACCAACCAAACAATAACCAGAACCGAGCCACACTCTACACTCGCAGCCCCCCGAGCACTAATACCACCAGACCAGCAGACCTGCCAACCACACCCACAGCCAGCACCAACACCTCCCACCCCACAATACAGTTCTGGATATACCACCACACCAGCAGACCTGCCAACCACACCCACAGCCAGCACCAACACCTCCCACCCCCACAATACAGTTCTGGAAAGGAAGCTGAAGGTATGGTACACCAACGCAGATGGAATTACAAATAAAAGTGAGGAGCAGCAGGAAAGAATCACCAAGGCATCCCGGACATCACAGCAATCACAGAGACAAAGCTCATGAGGGTGATAATACATGTGATCTTCCCGTCTGGATATCAGGTCCTGAGGAAAGACAGGGAGAACAGAGGGGAAAGATGAGTTGCACATCTCATCAAAAACCAATGGAGTTTCGAGGATATGGGAAGACTAGACACAGGAGTAGTGGATAACTACATAATAGGAACACTTCAAACTGGGGGTCCAAAAGTGATAATAGGAGTGATGTACAACCTGTCAACGAACAGCAGGAGGTTGCCAGAAGGGCCCACATGAGAAGGGCAAAGTTACTCATCATGGGGGATTTCAACCATAGAGTAACTGGGAGAATCTGGAGCCACATGGGGGACCAGAGACGTGGCGAGCCAAGATGATGGAGGTGGTACTGGAAAACTTCATGTACCAACATGTTAGGGACACAACCAGAGAGAGGGGAGACGAATAAATGAATAAACAGAAGGGTGGATGGCGGTCTGTCAATTGATAGTTCGATGTTCTACCGTCTAGGCTAACCCAGGCCTCTAATAGGAAGGAATTGGAACTAATACTTAGCGTATTATATTCCGTCAGAGGCACCAACTGTAACCCAAGTGAACTTCTTCCCTCGGCCCAGGAGTTAGAGTCTCTTGTTCATCCTTCTGTTTATTCATTGACATTGAAGTCTGGTCACAGACCGGGCCGCGGGGGGCGTTGACCTCCGAAACCCTCTCCAGGTATACAGTTGTTTATTACAACTTAAGAGATCATAGATGTGGCCTTGAGGGGGAGGGGGTGTAAGAATAGACCTACTGTTAAAGCTCCTGGGCCGAGGGAAGAAGTTCACTAGGGTTACAGTTGGTGCCACTGACGGAATACAGTATTAGTACCAGAGGTCCGGGCAACTGGAAGGGTAGAGCGTTGGACTGTCAATTTGCAGACGCGGTTCGAGCCCCTTGTCCACCCTTCTGTTTATTTACCGACAGTTATTTCAAGCTGTTCAATATGTAGAAACTTGTTTGGACTGCCCCCCTTGTAAGCTGCACTCTGGGCAAGCACTGTTGACACCGACACTCTGAGACACTTCTCTCAGACTTACAAGTGGCTATGGTACAAATTTCTAGCTGATTGCAGTAAGGGGAACCCCACACTGCCTACACAATACTAGAAGGGAGATTACTTACTTGAAAGAAAAGGGTGGTATGTGTCCTGGTCTTCCTTATATATAACCCCTCCTAACACCATGTGCAGTGGAGAAACTTTGTCTGCAAAAGATGGGGTAATTAGTGTCCTGCGTGCACCTCAGAGTTCCCTGGTTACTAGGATATCCCTTGAGTGATATATGCAGTAAGTAACACTAGCTTCCAGACTTGAACTTAGGAGACGACGCTGTTACATACCAACACAAGTCGTCCGTCCGCCTAAGACCCACAGATAACTCACTAACGTTTCCCCCAGAAAACTGGCCAGATACTGAGAGAAAGAAAGCCTAGTCTTACTGTGACAGGGTCTGGATGGAGGCAGATGTCCACGGTACTTCGGGATCTCCTCCGTGGCCCCAGGACAGATGTTGGGTCACGTGGGGGTGTGCTGCCTAATCTCAGCACGACTTGTCCCTGTGGGGTCTGCACTGGTAAGAAAGAACTGGTGCCCTTTCCCGCTTAGATTCAAGGGTAGCACTGCCAGTTCTCGTTAGCTAACATAATCTAATGTCTGTCTATTCAGGTCTATAACTACCTATATTAGGGTGCTAGAGCTACACTATTAATACCTAACGTTGCCTTAATAATCCTACTGTTAGTCTCTAGCTGTACAAACTTACCTAGGTGTTCCTAGGTGGATAAATCTATCAATCAAATATATACACAATAGTCACCGTCATCAGCTGGAGTGTGCATATGTTTTGTTGGGTGTGTGGGTTTATAAACTCCGAGGGCCGATCCTCGGTGTGTAAGGCTCCTGACGGCTCCCTTACCCTGTGGAACCTTTAGTGACTAAAAAAGTTTCCACATCCTCCCGCCGACGAAGGTAGACGATACGTCTACGTCAAGTTCACCTTCCGCAAGCCCTTACGGCGGGCCCTGGACACGAGTGCTGTCCGGCCATCTCGTCGAGCAGACTCTGGTTTAACTCCGACTGTCCAGTTTCCGCCGCGTGGATTGCTGGGGGTGTAAACTTATGGGTTCCGGTGATCTTAACACCCTTCCCTTTAACTTTAATGTCTTTCACATGTCTAGCCTTGTCTGAGCAGCTTCGTACTTTCCCACCCAGTGGCCTATATACCCCGGTAGCCCTTCTTCCCACTGATACGAGGTTCCCTGGGTTTAATGACAATCTATCTCCCTCTTTAGGTACCCCATAAAGCGTCTCCCCAAGGTGGCTAAGTGTTCGTCACTTCCTACTTGGTTTGGCTTACCGGCGGTTCGTCGTGTACACTAACATTCATTATCACTACTCCCCAGCTATCAGGGTGTGAACTTCCCCCCTCTCTGGCGTTGCAGGGAACTCATGAGGAATTCTGCCACCGATGATATATCCTACTGGGGATCTGTATAAACCAATTCCTTCCTTAACAGTCCGTCGTGTGGACAGGAAGTCATCAAGATAGTTGGCTCCCACCAGGATACCTACATTTCTGACTGTGTCAGTGGTAATGTCCTGGTCTGCCAGCTTCACACCAAGGTCTTTCAATCGCTTGGTTGCTGCTGCAAGACCTCTGGTCGTAATAGCCGCAGGTAACGTATTTACTACCAGAGCTGTAATATTTCTGTGATGTCCACCCAGTTTAACAGTGACATCCACAACATCATAAGACTTGGGTGGGCCCTGACTTATAGCACCTCCCAATGTCGCATTAAATTTGTCGGTGGCCTTCAACTTTAACCTAGCCACCAACTTCTCTGTTATCATGGACACTTGTGCCCCTGAGTCGAAGAATAATCGGGTTGTTTCGGTTCTGTTCCCGTTCACAACCCCTGCCATGACTGTAGGTAGGGCAGCAGCTCTGTGCTTCTCACTCAGATTAGAGACTTTGCCCATACTAATCACGCTGGCTACCACTTCAGGCTCGGGCTCGCCTTCTATCTCCTCTACTGGAGAAACGTCCCTACTAGCCTGGGGTTCCCTTAAATTGTTGTGACATAGTGCAGTATGGTGCTTACCTTTCCGGCAATTATAGCACTCTGAAAGATGTGACCGGCAATCTTCTGCCTCATGTCTTCCACAACACCTTAAGCATAGCTGCAACTCCTTTAGTCTCTGCCGCCTACTGCTCAGTGTTGCATACCGAGAGCAACTCGTGCTAGTGTGTTCACCTTCGCAGAACACACATGTCTTAGTGGTTTCCCCCTTGGTTGAGGACCTGTCTTGGGCATAATAGGTACCGATCCTAGCGGGGGGTGCTTTAGTTCTATCTCTCGAGTTTTCTGAGTAACTAACTGTTTGTTTATGTGATGATGGCGGTGACCTTTCTCTCTCACCTATACTCAGGTGAATCACGATATCACTCAACCCCTCAACAATCTGTTGTATTGTGAACCGGTTAGTCCCATACTTCAAATGTAACTCATGTATTGTAGTGCTAGCTAGTTTCCTCTGAATTGTCTGACTGACCATCCATTCCGATCCGCCCCAATCATGTAAATCTCTAAGACTGTTTGTCAGACTCGTGACTTCGATTTTGAACTTCTCTAAGCTCTGACGGTCATGACGGCAAGCCTCAAGATCGGACAATCGATAAAATATAGCTATCATTATCTCCTCTGTGTTGCCATACGTATTCTTTAGTTGATCCTTGGCATGTTGATAATTAATGTCAGTGGTTTGGTAATGCCGGACCAAGTCCAGGGCTTTACCCTTGAGCTGTGAACGTAAGTACTGTAGTTTGGTGGCATCTGACAAATCATCCCTGTCATCTATCTGTGATTTAAACTGATCCCAGAAAGCAATGTACTCGGTCAAAGTTCCATCAAATGTTGGTAAATTTAATGTAGGTAATCTGGGTAACACTCTAAGGGGACTGTGCTGACGTGTGTGCCCTGTACTATTATTTGTTGACCTTGCTGTATTAGCCTTCAATACTTTCTTTAACTTTTTGCAGAGTCCCCACTCTGATAGACCTTCGGCCCTCTGATCCTCGCATTCCTCCCTAGCTGTCTCGACAACATCGTCAGGTTCCTCTGTCTCATAGGCTTCTGTCTCGTAATAAAGATAGGCTGTCTCCAATGCCTTTAGCCTTCCCTCTAAAAGCTCTAAACACCTTTCTAGATCCTCGCAATCTGCATCTGGGTTTTCCCTGACAGCACGGCTCTCCCTACATGCCCTGGTTAGTCGACCCTTGTGGGCGCTCATAGACCGCTTTAGCTGGCTTAGGGGTGGGGTAGGTGCTCCCTGATTCTCCCCCATCATAGTTGTGGTTTAGTTAGAGTTTGTCGCTAATTTATACGTCAATTAGCCCACCCCACAGTACAACACGGTATTAGGTGAGAATAAGTGATTCCCAAAGCCCCTCAACAAGCTTGATGGCTTTACTTTACAACTGTTGACTTGACTCTATTAAATATGCACTGCTAGTCCTCAACCCCAACTAAAATGTATATTGTTGTTATGAAAGCTTAACCTAGCAACTCCCTGTACCCAATAGTAAATAGTTACAGGGCTTGAGCTAGCAAATCACAAATTAAATGAGTCAAATACTACAACAAAATTCACACAGTAAAAATATGTAGTCTTTGTAAATTAAATTCAATTGGTCAGCACAAATTAAATTCAGTAATTCACTTATAAACAGTATATGAATAATGTTGTGTAATTAACTTTGGCTTAACTGAGCCTAGACAATTATTGTAGTTAGCTGGTGAAGGTAACACCTAGCCTAACTTTATCACTGTTGAGATTAGTGTGCAACTAGCCTGAATCTAGCTTGCAAAGTGAATAATAGCTAGGTTAAATCTGACCTAGCTGTTATAACTGTTATAATTATTGCAGAGGCCTACCCTAACTGTGGCTGCCTGCAGTTCACTGTAAGTAATTAAATATGCAAGTTACCTAACCTGGCTTACTTGTAATCACTGTAAATAAATAAACTCACAGCTTAACTAGCCTACTTGGCCTGCCTGTAGATTACTGTAAATAATAACTTCTGATTAGTTAGCTTAACCTAGCCTGAGTAAGTCTTTGGGCCTAGGTGTGAAAACTAACCTAGCTTCGAAAATGACTGGTACATTAACTGTGGCCTAGCTAATTAAGACTAATGTGTCTGCTAAACTAGCTATTCCACATCTCGGTTAAGAAGGACCATTGTAGAAACTTGTTTGGACTGCCCCCCTTGTAAGCTGCACTCTGGGCAAGCACTGTTGACACCGACACTCTGAGACACTTCTCTCAGACTTACAAGTGGCTATGGTACAAATTTCTAGCTGATTGCAGTAAGGGGAACCCACACTGCCTACACAATACTAGAAGGAGATTACTTACTTGAAAGAAAAGGGTGGTATGTGTCCTGGTCTTCCTTATATATAACCCCTCCTAACACCATGTGCAGTGGAGAAACTTTGTCTGCAAAAGATGGGGTAATTAGTGTCCTGCGTGCACCTCAGAGTTCCCTGGTTACTAGGATATCCCTTGAGTGATATATGCAGTAAGTAACACTAGCTTCCAGACTTGAACTTAGGAGACGACGCTGTTACATACCAACACAAGTCGTCCGTCCGCCTAAGACCCACAGATAACTCACTAACGTTTCCCAGAAAACTGGCCAGATACTGAGAGAAAGAAAGCCTAGTCTTACTGTGACAGGGTCTGGATGGAGGCAGATGTCCACGGTACTTCGGGATCTCCTCCGTGGCCCCAGGACAGATGTTGGGTCACGTGGGGGTGTGCTGCCTAATCTCAGCACGACTTGTCCCTGTGGGGTCTGCACTGGTAAGAAAGAACTGGTGCCCTTTCCCGCTTAGATTCAAGGGTAGCACTGCCAGTTCTCGTTAGCTAACATAATCTAATGTCTGTCTATTCAGGTCTATAACTACCTATATTAGGGTGCTAGAGCTACACTATTAATACCTAACGTTGCCTTAATAATCCTACTGTTAGTCTCTAGCTGTACAAACTTACCTAGGTGTTCCTAGGTGGATAAATCTATCAATCAAATATATACACAATAGTCACCGTCATCAGCTGGAGTGTGCATATGTTTTGTTGGGTGTGTGGGTTTATAAACTCCGAGGGCCGATCCTCGGTGTGTAAGGCTCCTGACGGCTCCCTTACCCTGTGGAACCTTTAGTGACTAAAAAAGTTTCCACACAATATTTAATGCAATAAAAGTATATGCTTTTTAAAATCTCTCAGTCTGTATCCTTGTGTACTTTTTATTAACTATTCTGTCATCTTTTCCTCGTAAAAGGAGACGCATGAACCTTTTTCCTGATAATTTTCATCTTTAATCTCCAACTGTGCTTTCGTGTACACATTTCCCGCCTCTCAATCTAAGTATTTTGTGTCGTTATCATGTCTCTCTTAGTTCATCTCTGCTGTAATATTGTCAACCGATGAACTTCCGATGATCTGCTACATTATTGTTCACACCTTGACTCCTGAACCAAGACAAAGATGATCACCAGTTGTTACCTCGGAGTGGACACGATGCCCCGGCTTCCCCTTCTCATGATGAATCAACTTAGATTCATCAAACATTGGGTTTCTTCCCACTTTATCATGAGCCTGGCCCATGGCCGGGCTCCCAGAGTAGTGAGACTCGAAACTCATCAAAGCTTTATCAATTGTTGAATGTGAACAATACGGATTAAAACTGAGACACTTGTGCAACATTTGATTCCCAAATGTTGCGCAATGTTGCCCAATATTGCACCATTTATACAATACAGATAATTCACACGGCAAGACAGGAACACTTACCTGGTAAATTCCTGGTTGGCCAGTTGGTTAAGCGGTTAGCAATGGTGTCAGTAGTCTTGCTAAGAGTAACATTAAGACTATATCTTCTACCACAATCTGAGACTTGATAAAAAATTAACTGAATGTAATGTTAGCATTTATATTGCAATCAGCGGAGTTGAGAAATACGTGAGGGGGGATTTTTACATGTGCGTGCGGAGGACGCCAGAAATATTATGTCGAGGAAGGAGGCAGGAGCGAAGAACAACTTGTTTTAAGACACCACTAGAACACTCACAGTGGGAGTGAACAATGCCTGTATCGTAATACAATCACCTAATGCAATTCAACGAGGCTTAACTTGTGTGTGAGGAAGTCCTAGACAAAAGCATTGTCTGGAAAGTGCTTTCATTGCTGCCACAAATAAAATTTCTCAGAATTCCGACGGCTTCATTACTTTAGAAGTTTTGGCTAAATTAATTCACCACCAAGACACAAGTATCATCTAGATTATAGATAATTGATTCAGTGAACCGACAGGATGATGAATAAGCCACTTGTATAACACCAGCCAGTGGCTTCATCAGCCCAGTACAGACAACAATGGTTCAAGATGTGTATAGCACTGAGGAAGGAAGTCACTGGTTCGCGAAAACCTTAAACAATAAAAATGCCCACGTGTTGATCTAGTATCTCATTTATCTCCTACAAGTTGGAGTTCCGGAGCATTGTCGTGGGTGTACCGACCCATTGCTGTGGGTGTACCGACCCATTGCCGTGGGTGTATCGACCCATTGCTGTGGGTGTACCGACCCATTGCCGTGGGTGTACCGACCCATTGCTGTGGGTGTACCGACCCATTGCTGTGGGTGTACCGACCCATTGCTGTGGGTGTACCGACCCATTGCCGTGGGTGTACCGACCCATAGCCGGCAGGCAACTGTACCACCCTAGTAGCCTGCACTGGTCTGGACTCTCCCCCCATGAACCATGAATCATCCTAAGGAAGAAAATATGGTGATACTGACGAGATGTGGACATTTATAAAAGAAATGTTCTGAACTCTTAAGTACATTTTCACACAATGCCATTTTCTTTCTTTGGGCATTTTATTTAACACTGCAAGGACATTTTATTTAACACTGCAACGACATTTTATTTAACACTGCACATGTCTTTCATTTACCATTGTCAGTAGTTATAAGTGCTCTTGCATCTTCAATGGCATACTGGAGAGGCATTCTGTAGAATGAAAGGGAAGCATACTAAGGAATGAAGGGGAAGTATACTAAGGAATGAAGGGGGAAGTATACTAAGGAATGAAGGGGAAGCATACTAAGGAATGAAGGGGAAGCATAATAAGGAATGAAGGGGAAGCATACTAAGGAATGAAAGGGAAGCATACTAAGGAATGAAGGGGGAAGCATACTAAGGAATGAAGGGGAAGCATACTAAGGAATGAAGGGGGAAGCATACTAAGGAATGAAGGGAAGCATACTGAGGAATGAAGGGAAGCATACTAAGGAATGAAGGGGAATCATACTAAGGAATGAAGGGGAAGCATACTAAGGAATGAAGGGGAAGCATACTAAGGAATGAAGGGGGAAGCATACTAAGGAATGAAGGGGAAGCATACTAAGGAATGAAGGGGGAAGCATACTAAGGAATGAAGGGGGAAGCATACTAAGGAATGAAGGGGGAAGCATACTAAGGAATGAAGGGGGAAGCATACTAAGGAATGATGGGACATACTTCTTGGTATACTTAAGGGCCGAAGAGGCCTACTTTGGGAAAGAGTAATTTTATGTGCCTATTCGATTGAACTGAAAAGTCATTCTTAAGTTACTCACCTTATGTATAGGTGACTCCCAGACACGATGCCACACTCATGCTGTTGCTGAGTCACCCACCCGTTGGCCTTCCTTTAACAGCACAACAGGAAAAACGTGACGACTGTCAAGGGTCGTGACACCAGGTGACGGAGCGCTGCCCCAGGTGACATTGTTGCACTAGTCAGTCTACAATTCAACCTAACTTTAATTATAGGCCTATGAAGTTAGAGTTAAAGGCCCATATAATTATAGTTGTAGACATATATAGTCATAATTAAGGCCTATATTTTAAGGCACAACACTCTAGTGTAATTATCAAGTCACTATAATTTACCAAGACACTCTAAATTACTATAATTCTTACTTATAAACTTAAACATTAAGTATTAAGTCGTTTTAATTACCTTCTAAGTAAGTAATTTATAATTAGGCTACAGTAATTGACACTGACAAGAGTAAGTCACTTGAGTCACAAATAAAACACTTTAAAGTCACTATAATTTACCATTCAGTATTTTCACTACAATTTAAAGTCACTGTAATTAAGTATTTATTATTCACTGTTCTGTTATACATCGTAATTCACTATAATTATTGTATCACCAAGTCACTGAAATTCTTCGTAAGGTAACTATAATTTACAATAATGTCACTATAATTCACTCATATTCATTACTCTTATAGTTGACATCGTCACTATAATTAACTGTGTTATTATAACTATAACAAGGCAATAATTCACTGTGTACATGTAATGTACTGAGGTGTACATGTGTACTGAAGTTTACATGTGTACTGTGTACATGTAGTGTACTGAGGTTTACATGTAGTGTACTGAGGTTTACATGTAGTGTACTGAGGTTTACATGTAGTGTACTGAGGTGTACGTGTACTGAGGTGTACGTGTACTGAGGTGTACATGTGTACTGTGTACGTGTACTGAGGTGTACATGTGTACTGTGTACGTGTACTGAGGTGTACATGTGTACTGAGGTGTACATATGTACTGTGTACATGTAGTGTACTGAGGTGTACATGTGTACTGTGTACATGTAGTGTACTGAGGTGTACATGTAGTGTACTGAGGTTTACATGTAGTGTACTGAGGTGTACATGTGTATTGAAGTGTACATGTGTACTGAAGTGTACATGTGTACTGAGATGTACATATAGTGTACTGAGGTGTACACATGTAGTGTACTGAGGTACACATGTAGTGTACTGGGGTACACATGTAGTGTACTGGGGTACACATGTAGTGTACTGAGGTACACATGTAGTGTACTGGGGTACACATGTAGTGTACTGGGGTACACATGTAGTGTACTGGGGTACACATGTAGTGTACTGGGGTACACATGTAGTGTACTGGGGTACACATGTAGTGTACTGGGGTACACATGTAGTGTACTGGGGTACACATGTAGTGTACTGGGGTACACATGTAGTGTACTGGGGTACACATGTAGTGTACTGGGGTACACATGTAGTGTACTGGGTACACATGTAGTGTACTGGGGTACACATGTAGTGTACTAGGGTACACATGTAGTGTACTGGGTACACATGTAGTGTACTGGGGTACACATGTAGTGTACTGAGGTATCTCACATGTAGTGTACTGAGGTACACATGTAGTGTACTGGGGTACACATGTAGTGTACTGAGGTACACATGTAGTGTACTGAGGTACACATGTAGTGTACTGGGTACACATGTAGTGTACTGGGTACACATGTAGTGTACTGAGGTACACATGTAGTGTACTGAGGTACACATGTAGTGTACTGAGGTACACATGTAGTGTACTGAGGACATGTAGTGTACTGAGGTACACATGTGTGTGAGGTACACAGTAGTGTACTGAGGTACACATGTAGTGTACTGAGGTACACATGTAGTGTACTGAGGTACACATGTAGTGTACTGAGGTACACATGTAGTGTACTGAGGTACACATGTAGTGTACTGAGGTACACATGTAGTGTACTGAGGTACACATGTAGTGTACTGAGGTACACATGTAGTGTACTGAGGTACACATGTAGTGTGAGGTACATGTAGACTGGGACACATGTAGTGTACTGAGGTACACATGTAGTGTACTGAGGTACACATGTAGTGTACTGAGGTACACATGTAGTATGACTGAGTACTGTAGTGTACTGAGGACACATGTAGTAGGTACACATGTGACGGTCACATGTAGTGTACTGAGGTACACATGTAGTGTACTGAGGTGCACATGTAGTGTACTGAGGTACACATGTAGTGTACTGAGGTACACATGTAGTGTACTGAGGTACACATGTAGTGTACTGAGGTACACATGTAGTGTACTGAGGTACACATGTAGTGTACTGGGGTGTACACGTAGAATGTGGGTATATGTACACGTGTGTTCACATGGGTGGAGGAAGTGTACACACACACTATCACACCTCCAGTTGAGGTTCACACTGACTCGTACACATCATACTGGCAGTGTTGTCACCAAGGAAAACATCTCATACTGGCAGTGTTGTTCCGCGGGAAAACATCTCATACTGGCTGGTTCTCATAGTTTTTTCTAGTTTGATATTTTTATTCTGCACCCCATACCCATCCTGTGGGCGGTAGTCAACATATTACAGAGGTACATAATGGGTCTAGGGACTGGACCCCAAAGTTTTGATAGCTGAGCCAGTTACAAAGGTAATGAACTCACACGTTACAAAGGTAATGAACTCACAAGTTACAAAGGTAATGAACTCACAAGTTACAAAGGTAATGAATCATGTAAGTAAATTTACTTACTTACGTTTATACATGGTTACAATCATGAACAAATTATAAAGTAATGAACAATTCACTAGTCTACACCCGGTCACAACTGTAATGAGTTCTTGGTGCAAATTTTAATTGTTGGGTCACACACACACATATACATACACACTTACATATACACACACATACACACACACACACACACACACACGCACATACAATAGGCCCAGTTTTCAATCGACATGTGCATAGGACAAAATGGTAACTAATACACATACATACACACACACATATACACACACACACACGTGGCAATGCTTTATTTACAGGGAGCAAAGTCTGGGTATTTTTCCAGAATGGTCTGTAATATACCACTGTGGATAAAATACTTTGACATATCTTGAACATTTCTGAGTGAGTTGTCTCTGAATTCATTAATTTTATCGCACTCCAGTACATAATGACGCAGGGTGTGACGCACTCCAGTACATAATGACGCAGGGTGTGACAATAATATATACACACCTTAATAAATTATTAAACTTTAAGGAATAAATCGAAACTTACAATTAGTACACCCAGGTGTCCATCACAGGTGTACGTCACAGGTGTTCAACACATTTGGGAAAGTATGTGCTAACTTCCCAACCAACCCAAGAGAAGTCTCGCTCATAATCAACACCTTTAAAAACAAGGCAGGTGACATAAACAGCTTACCACCTATTATGTACAAAAAAGCTTCACAGGTACTGTCACCAATTATTGCAACACTTCAACAAATCCATTGAAGCCTCTACCTTCCCATCAATTCTCAAAATAGCTAGGTTCATCCCTATCCACAAAGGAGGTGATCAAACAGACTTGAATAATTATAGACCAATATCTAACTTACCACTGCTTTCTAAAATCTTCGAAAAATAAATTTATAGACAGATCTATTCCTACTTCGTCTCACACAACGTACTCAACCCCTGTCAGTTTGGATTCAGGACCAACAAGAGCACAAATGATGCTATTATACACATGCTAGAGCTAATATACACCGCACTTGAGAAGAAAAAAGTCCCACTGGGAATCTTCATTGATCTACACAAAGCACAAAATTAGCCCACTATGGTATATAAGAGGGCACTCACTCAACTACCTAGTCATACCTTAGTAACAGAAGCCAATACGTGTACACAAATGGAGCTAACTCTTCCACACAACAAATTACAGTCGGGACACTGAGTGCACAGACCCATTCTCTAATCTCTAGGCAACTCAGGCTTATCGTGGCAAGGTTAAAAGCATTTAAAAAAAACGTAGATCTACGTTCGGAGCAGTACGCGCGTCAACGTATATCTACGTGTTGACAGTTTAGGGGTTAAACAATCAGAAAAATAATCTTAACATTTTGATAAGAAAAAACAATTTTTTTTTTCGAATATTTGCGACATGAAATGAGTTTCAGAAAGGGGTCTCCGACAGTCAAAGGGTTAAGGAGACATATGATATATTTTATTCATTCTAGAGTATATATGTATCATGTTTCTATGTTATTAATATTGTTTATTATGTCATATTAGATGAATTGTGCTAGATAAATAAGCCGTAGAATTGATATTAGTGTCATATCTTGTCATGCCTCCAAACAAACTCTCCTGCCTCTCTCATACGCCAACAAGAGTCTTCAATAAAGGTAAAACTGATTTAAATGTTCATTTATCTATTAAAATTGGTGCTTTATATTCATTTCTCATTGTTTTCTGTATGTAAAACTATAGTATTTATTCTTTAAAAAAATTAATTTTTTGTGAATATTTTTGGGTGCAACGGATTAATTATATTTACATTACGTATTTCTTATGGGAAATACTGCTTCGACTTTTGGCCGCTCCTGGAACGGATTACAGTTGAAACTCGGGGTTCCACTGTACTGGAATATTAGAGCACAAGATGTGGAGAGATAGAGGTGTGAATAATAATAATGTAATCAAACTAAGTACTAAATATGAAAGGGTCAAACAGCACTTCAAAGTGAGATGTGCTTTAGAAGGAATATGTGAAGGTCAGAAACCAGTGTGAGCTAGGAGTGTGCAAGAGGTAGGGTTGGCAGGGGTAGTGGAGGATTGCTAAAGAAAAAATATAAACAAAGTTAGTGTAATAAGTTAGTTTCAGTGAAAAAGTCAGAAGTCTGCATCACAGATGGAACTTTCAGCAAGTAGGTTAGGTCGAGTAAATGCATTAGCATGGTGAAGATGGTGGGAGTAAATTCTGCATAACCGCCAACAGACAGGACAATGTATTAAGAGATGGTGAACTGATAATGCAACTTGGCAATCCACAGCATTGCCGAGTGTTTTTTTCATGGGAGAGATGTGTGTCCAATATGCAGAAAGGAGTGTAGTTTCCCAAACATGACAGCGATGGTAGTATTATTATAATCAAAAGAAGCGCTAAACCACAAGGGTTATACAGCGCGGGACAGCATGGTAGAAGATGGCCAGAAACCAAAATATGGTTTGACAGAATGCAATTTGTTATAGATCAACTCAGACTATTGTTGCTCAATGGTTACAAAGTTGTAAAGAGATTACTGCAAAATAGTCCAAAATGAGATCATGAACTGCTGACTGAGCCACAGAGTCTGTCTGTTCATTGCCTCAAACATTTATGCGTATAGGGACATAACAGAAAAGGATGTCTTTGCGTTTACTAGAAATGCAGCTTAACCAAAGTTATATGTGTAGACCAATGGAATTAGGGAAATCAAATTTCAGGATAGCCTGTAACACACTATAGGAGTCTGAAACTGCTCCACATGTTGAAGTAGGCACTGATGCAAAATGACAGCCACGAGAATTGCTTACATCTTGGCTGCGAAAATACTCGCCAAGTCTAGTAAATGATCTCATATAACTCTTCCTGGAAAAGATGCTGCATACCCGACACCTTCAGAGGATTTAGAACAATTAGTGTAAACCGCAGTGGCATGATAATGAGACTGGAAAATGCTAATAAAGTGTGAGCATGAGGATATTGTAGGTAATTGGGCCATCCCACTTGGAAGAGGGAAAGAACAGACACAAATTGTCGTCGGAACTTCCCAAGGAAAAAGAGACCAAATACTGGATAGATGTGTTGAAGAGGTGAATTAATCAAGGAAATCCAAGAGAGAGACAGTGAATGTGGAGAGACAAGGGAGTATGTATAGTAAATAGAGGCAGCAATCAAATAGAGGAATTCTACTAACATCTGTTACCATCCTTGCTATATGTGGAAGGATTGTGAAATTCATGAGAGAAGACAAAATAACAGAGACAATGGGCATAAGAACATAAGAAAGAAGGAACACTGCAGCAGGCCTACTGACCCATGTGAGGCAGGTCCATGTCACTCCCCGGCTTAGACCTGACTACCTACAGTTAACCCTCTCCAGGTAGTCAGGTCACTTCCACTTAAGGAAGAAGAACGGCATAAGACCTAGTAGCACAAGCTAGTCAGGTCTAACTCAAACCCACCCACACCCACTCATGTATTTATCCAACCTATGTTTAAAACTACACAACGTCTTAGCTTCTATGACTGTACTCGGGAGTTTATTCCACTCATCCACAACTCTATTACCAAACCAGTGCTTTCCTATATCCTTCCTGAATCTGAATTTTTCCAATTTTAAACCATTGTTGTGAGTCCTGTCTATGCTTGATATGTTTAGCATGCTATTTACATCCCCTTTATTAATTCCTGTTTTCCATTTATGTATACACCTCAATCATAAGTGTAAGCAATAAAGCGAACAGAATCCTTGGCTTCATATCAAGAAGTACGTATAAATAATAGAAGTCCTCAGGTTGTTCTTCAACTCTATATATTCTTGGTTAGGCCTCATTAAGATTATGCTGCACAGTTCTGGTCACTGTATTACAGAATGGATATAAATGCACTGGAAAACGTACAGAGGAGGATGACAAAGTTGATCCTATGTATCACAAATCTTCCCTATGAGGATAGACTGAGGGCCCTGAATCTGCACCCTCTAGAAAGGCATAGAATTAGGGGGGATATGATTAAGGTGTATAAATGGAAAACAGGAATAAATAAAGGGGATGTAAATAGTGTGCTGAAAATATCCAGCCAAGACAGGACTCGCAGCAATGGTTTCAAGTTGGAAAAGTTCAGATTCAGGAAGGATATAAGAAAGCACTGGTTTGGTAATAGAGTTGTGGATGAGTGGAACAAACTCCTGAGTACCGTCATAGAAGTTAAGATGTTGTGAAGTTTTAAAAATAGGTTAGATAAATACATGAGTGGGTGTGGGTGGGGGTGAGTTGGACCTGACTAGCTTGTGCTAGTGACCTGACTACCTGGAGTTTACCTGTGGACACTTTTCAGATTGGGGATCTGGACCCTCAAATGGTTAAACATGGAGGGGAAGAAAAATAAGAAAAGTTTCTAATTGGTCTCCGCAACAGTCACAGTAAGAAACTCCCCAGAAGAAATGATGAGCATTAAAATCATCTAATAAAAGGAGTGGTGGATGTAAGTAACCTGAAAATCGACATCAGAAGATAAGGAGCAGACCGTATTCCACTTAGTCAAGTAGATAATGTAGTAAAGCATGAACAAACAGTTAAGAATACTGTACAGTATATCAATATGCACAAGAAGCTCACTTTCATTAAATGTCTCAAAGATCCAGTGATCACAATAAAACATAGCTTGAGATAGGGAAGCCAACAGTGGAGTGCAATTTTGGTTCTTGTAAACAGACACATAAGGAAAAAACTGGGAAAGCAACACCTGAAGCTCTACTATTCCACTGTAAGAAAGTTATGAGCTGTGAGTAGAGAGATAACAGTAAATAGGAGTTATTTATGGACTAGGCTGGTCTATAGAGTCGATGTGTGGTGGTAGCGGTAAATTAGCTAGTGATTTATAGGAACTCTGAGAAGTAAGATGTGGTAGATTGTGGATGGTGAGATTGCAAAGTTTAGGGAGGTGGGTTAGTATCCATCAATGGTTTTATCTCGATAAATGCTAAAATGGCTTCAATTGTTTTAGCTGATAAAGAAGCTGCAGAAAGCATGATGCTTGAGTCAGAAGATGTAGACTGAGTAAATAGTAGAGACATTGGTAGATGCCAAAGAAGGTGAAGATGAAGAAATGTTAAGAGATAGCCTAGTAGGAAGAAACTCGAGTGGGGACAGGAGAGGGAGCGGCAGTACACAGTGCTGCATGAACTTCCACAACTGTTAATGATGCAGTAGGAAATAAGGGGCTAGTCTCAGAAGTAGGAAAAGAAGTGTGGAAGAATGATATTCAGTTTTAGTGGCTGAAGGGGTTTTGAACTTTGGAGATGCAGAAGTGTATCAGGTGAAGGTTTAGCCAAGGTAGGTTGTATACACGGAGAAACACGAGGGTGAAAAGACAACAAAGAAGGAAGGACGGTAATAGACAATGAGGTAGAAATGTCAGAGGCAAGGACTGCATAAGGGTTAGACAGAGAGGTGACTGAAAGTAGATACTACAGATGTGTGGGGGCATCAAGCAACTCTGGAGAAGAAAAGTTGTGGGAGTCTCTCTTAAAGGAGGAGATGGAGAACTGTCATGGCATGAGAGAAACTCTCTTCCTCCTTAATCCTTTCACTTTCCAAAGCCCCAAAATTAAAATTACTGTGTCCAAATTTAAAAAAAAAAATCTTATTAATTAAAAGAGTACAGATCGACTGCCGCACACTACACATTTTTATTGTTATTTTTTGTACTTTTTCTGAGGTTTTCTAATTTTTTACATATACTACAGTGGACCCCTCGAGTTACGAGCATAATTCATTCCAGAAGGCTGCTCAAGTGCCATTACCGAACAAATTTTCTCCCTTAACCCTTAAACTGTCCACACGTAGATATACGTTCACTCGCGTAGCTGACCGAATATTTTAAAAAAAAAAATCATTTTTTTTTTAAAAATGAAGAGCACATTTTTATAAACAGGATAGGCTAAAAAAAAGAAATTTGGGCCAGTACTTACCGAGATATAAGCCCGCCAATTTGGTACTGGATGCTCACCTGACGGCAACATCAAGTCCTGCCGCTTGCAGAAGTAATGCCGATATACTTTTTTTTCTAGTTTTTATTTTAATTTATATAATTTTTATGTTCTGATAATTACAATTTACAATAGTTCTTGTGATTTCATAGCCAATCTTTGTTCTAACACTAATATTATGTACTGAAATAGTACTCAAATAGTCACAATCACACCAACAGGTGAACAGTTTCACCTGCCTTGGTCATTTACTATTGTCTATAAATATATACTAAGTATTTATAGGTCCCAGCAATGTTTTAGACATCCTGGAGTATATATGAAACTCCTTGAAGAATGGTGTTATGACAATGGCCAGATAACTACTGATAAGGCAGAGACATTGATGAATGAATGTGTGCAGGGAACCCTTGCTTTTTCACTCTGTCTGTCTGTCTGTCTGTCTATCTATCTGTCTGTCTATCTGTCTACCTATCTGTCTGTCTATCTATCTATCTGTCTGTATCTGCCTGTCTATCTGTCTGTATCTGTCTGTCTATCTGTCTAGCTCTGCTTATCTGTCTTTCTGTCTGTCTGTGTGCCTGGAGTATATGAAACTCCTTGAAGAATGGTGTGTTGACAAGTGTCAGATAACTCTTGACAGCCCAGTGACATTTGATAAATGTCAGCAGTGCTGAGGGGAACCCTCCCTTTTTCAATATCTGTCTGTCTGTCTATCTGTGTCTGTCTATCTGTCTGTCTGTCTATCTGTCTGTCTGTCTGTTTGTCTACCTCTGCTTATGTCTGTCTAACTCTGCTTATCTGTCTGCCTGTGTATGTCTTTCCGTCTGCTTGTCTCAGTCTCAGAGTGCGTCTTGTAAACCAACAGGTATTATACACGATGCAGAAGTGACGACACGTATTACTTGCCAGGGGTTTCCATGCTTATTATGTATTATATCTACAAGCATTGTATAGCATTTTGCCTGGATTTTTTGGGTTATCCTAGGTAATTTACACTATGTATAATAACTGTACTTATGTGTACATGTGAGAGAGAGACAGAGATACAGGACATATAGATATAGATAGATATATAGACAGACAAAGATATAGACAGACAAAGATATAGACAGATAAAGATATAGACAGACAAAGATATAGACAGACAAAGATATGGACAGATAGAGTTATAGACAGATAGAGAGACAGCCAAAGCCAGCCAGCCTGCCGAATACATAAGAACATAAGAAAGAAGGACACTGCAGCAGGCCTACTGGCCCATGCAAGGTCCATGTCACCCCCCAACTTAGACCAATGACCCACCTAGTCAGGTCACATCCTCTGAAGGAAGGAGCATGGCATCAGACATAGTAGCACAAGCTTGTCAGGTCCAACTCACACCAACCCACAGCCACTCATGTATTTATCTAACCTATTTTTACTTTCCTCTTATAAGGGGAGTGTTAATGCGACATAACATCATTGAATCCCTGGTGTTTGCCACACTATTTGCTCTAGCTGGCACTTAATCGAACTGGTGCTCCCACAAGGTACTAAGTGGTCTCCGATTTTTTTAATACTGCGCACACTGAGGGCGCAGACAGACCCATTCTCTCATGTCTAGGTGACTCAGGCCTATCTCACTAAACTTGAACGAATGTAAAATAAAACGTAGATGTACGTTCGGTCAGCTACGCGCGTGAACGTATACGTATCTACGTGTAGACAGTTTAAGGGTTAAGGAATAATGTCAAGTAGGTTAGTCAATTTCAGACCCCCAAAAATACACTTACAAAAGCACTTACAATATTACACTTATATAATTGTACGATTTCCAGGGTGCTCGTAACTCGGGGGTCCACTGTACAAATAACTTCTGTGGTCCACGAGAAACATATCATGCACAATATACATACTATATCCATCCACTGTATTCAACACAATACCTGCACTAAGAGTGTCATCAGTACATTGTTTACAAAACATTGAGAACCACATAAACACACACAGGTACAAATATTTCACATTACTACTGTTCCAACATTTATGTATGTACGTATACATAGAGGTACTGGTCATGTTCCTCAAACTGTTGCAGTTTGTGGAAGTCCTTGAAACACAGCTCCGTACACAATGGTGTTTTATACTCTACACATACAGTGTGTGTTTTTGCACTTCAGTGGATGCCTTGTTGTGTGTATACAAACATAATATCTCATCTGAGCCCATTTCTTCTTTTCTGTTGCAGGAAGTGTTTTTAAGAAGTGATCACTTAACTTCAAACAGGAGCGTATTCAGTGATCATCTTGCGGCTATATTTGTGGCATCCTGAGTATCACTTCTGGTCATTGTATGTTCGAAATCAAAGAACTCATCACCAGTTCCATAATTCTCAATGTTGGAGCTGTCATTGGTGAATAACACTCACTTGGAAGTGAGGATTTGGCATCCATGTGGCACTGTAAATAAGGTGTATTATATATAGTGTTCCCACAATGGACTTGCAGGGGTCACATTTTTTGTATACTACACAGGCCTCTCGCACCAAATTCATAGACGTTACAATTTATGCTGATACTAAGGTCAGAAAGATAATCTGCAGGTGTTGTTGGTTAAAGAGTAAAGAATTTTGTCAATTTCTGAGAATAAGAGTGAGAAGAAACAGTAATAAGGTCAGCATTATCACTTACATGTCAAGGTTGCTTGGACGGGAGTCTTGAGCCTTGTCCTCTTATCACAAACAATTCAAAAATTGACGCGCTGTAGGGAGAAGCAGGAATCATGGTCAAGGTTGAGCAAATGTCAAAAGAATCAAAAGGATTAGTTGGAACTCCGGCACCAGAGTTAGGCAACGAGGTATTGCCTTAAGGCAGCACCGGGTTCATGTAAAGATACGTAGACATGTCTGTGGGCGTGCTGGAGTCAACTAAGGATGCCACTAAGGAAGAAAAAGACCTGGG
This sequence comes from Cherax destructor, assembly GCA_009830355.1. Classification (NCBI taxonomy): domain Eukaryota; kingdom Metazoa; phylum Arthropoda; class Malacostraca; order Decapoda; family Parastacidae; genus Cherax; species Cherax destructor. Next base: position 43,373 of record WNWK01010495.1, on the reverse strand, counting down.
AGGCAGATAATAGAATGAATATTTTATTTCTTTATAAAAGTTACAATGTGTAATTTCAATTTTGGTTTGCTATACAAAGAAAGCCACAATCATGCCGGGGCATTTCAGGCAGGGAGGGATGATTCCGAGAAGAAAGAGAATATATATTCCCCTCAATGTCCAAAAAGGTCTCACGGCACAGCTGATGCTGCATGGAACCCACTCCCTACCCTACCCTTCATGCCAGCAGACCAGCAATCCAGGACAGGTGCCTCACATCCACCGAGCCACGTTACCAGACAAAAGAGAAGGTGACCTGAAACCCGCCAAGAGGCATACCCCCTTTGATCGCCAACCTCCTGGAACCGACAGGCAGCCTCTAAAGATCAACCCATCACCTTGAAGACACCCAAAGCTGCCCTCCAGAACTCTGGATGGAAGCTAAGCACATCCCACGATGTTTAGGGTCTTGTAAGCAAATGAACAGTGAAAAAATAGAAGAATCAACATTTGGAGCTCTTCTAATCACACCGGATAATCGCAAAATTTCCCAACCATGATTTTTTGAAATGTTTTGTTAACTTTGACTTGTGTGACAACTCTTTTAGTATTTAAACACTGATATAACTAGTTGCTTGGATGAATTTTCATGTGTTTTACTAAATTACGTTTATCCACATATTCTTTTGCACACACTAAACACCGAAATGGTTTCTCTCCCGTATGAACGCGTGTGTGTTTTTTTAAATGAAATTTTCTGCTAAAGTCTTTTAGACATATTGAACAATGGTATGGTTTTTCTCCAGTATGAATTTTTATGTGGTCTATTAAAGTATTTTTTTGGGTGAAGGATTTTAGACACTCTGAGCACTGATATGGTTTTTCACCAGTATGAATTCTCATGTGAGTTATTAAAGCAGATTTATCTGAAAAGGCTTTAAGACATAAGTAACACTGATATGGTTTTTCTCCAGTGTGAACTTTCGTGTGATCTATTAAAGAAGATTTGCTTGAAAACCTCTTTGAACACTCTGAACACTTGAATGGCTTTTCACCAGTATGAATTCTCATGTGTATTAATAAAGTAGATGTCTGGTTAAAATTTTTTAGACACACTGAACACTGATATGGTTTCTCTCCAGTATGAATTCTCATATGTTTTATTAAATTAGACTTCTCATAAAAGTCTTTTTGACACTCTAAGCATTTAAATGGCCTCTCTCCAGTATGAGTTTTCATGTGGTTCATCAAACTAGATTTTCGTAAAAAACCTTTCACACACTCTGAACACTGATATGGTTTCTTTTCATCATGAGCTCTCGCATGTTTTGTTAAATCAGACTTTTGGTAAAAGTCTTTTAGACATTCTAAACAATGAAATGGCTTCTCTCCAGTATGAATTTTCATGTGGTTCATTAAACTAGACTTTTGGGTAAAACCTTTATGACACTCTAAACACCGAAATGGCTTCTCTCCAGTGTGAACTCTCATGTGTTTTATTAAACAAGAATTATATGAAAAGACTTTTAGACATAATGAACATGGAAATGTTTTTTTACCATTAACAACAATAATATTTGATACTCTCTGAGATTTTTGTTTAAAATCTTCTAGACACTGATGCAGTTTGTCTTCTTGGTGATCCATTAGTGTTCTTTCAACAGAATCTTTTTCAATTATTTCAGACATATTGATTAACTTAATGTATTATATTACAATATTATTATAAACTTTGGTAAGTCTAAACCAGTACTGGCTATTAAAGTTTGAGAAATGTGTGGGGTGATTAGAGGAATAGGAGGATAGCTTCAATTTCTAGGGGCAAGAGTCCTTCACAAGCAACACCTCCACTGAGGGGTTCTTTATTGCTGTACATAATTCCAAATGTTGTTCTTAAAGCTTTCACAAAAGTTTTGAAAAATGTATTTTGAAAAATCTATCATGCATATTATAAAAAACAATTTATAATAATTATCAGAGTGCAAAACACTTAGCTATTTTCTCTCCAGAATTCTTGGTGCTTCATATACAGTTTAGTTACTGCTACAATATTTTCTCTACTAGTCTTGGTGCTTACCATACACTCAAATAATTAATGGTCTTACCTTGGGATAAACTGATGCATGACATGCACAATGTACATTTTAGTATTAAGTACACATACTGGTTATTTAAGTCAAACATTTATTTGACAACTTCAGGTATGTCTTCTACTTCTACTTGCACTTAGGTCACACTACACATTCATGTACAAACATATATAAACACACCCCTCTGGGTTTTCTTCTATTTTCTAACTAGTTCTTGTTCTTGTTTATTTCCGCTTATCTCCATAGGGAAGTGGAACAGAATTCTTCCTCTGTAAGCCATGCGTGTCATAAGAGGTGACTAAAATGCCAGGAGCAAGGGGCTAGTAACCCCTTCTGTATATATTACTAAATATAAAAGGAGAAACTTTTGTTTTTCCTTTTGGGTCACCCTGCCTCAGTGGGATATGGCCGGTTTGTTGAAATAAGATTTATTTGACAATGAGCAGTGAATGCAAAATTGAATTAAGTTTTCATCAACAATGTTACTTACTTTTTCAGGTCATGTATTAATGTTTTTCTTATTGATGATATGGCTCATAGTGTGATTATAATTATTTATTAAAGACTGTTGTTTTAACTACAGTTGTTTCATACATATTTTGGTAAAACTGTTATAAAAGGTAGGTATATATTATTGAGAAAATCCTTCCTCCGTAAGTCTTACTAGTAACTCCTCCTCCTCCTCCTGTATAAATTATTAAATGTATTTCTTTTTTTGGGGTCACCTGCCGTCCCTTGGTAGGAGACAGCTGGTGTGCTATAAAAAAATTAATAGAATGTTATTAATTAATTTATCTGGGAGCATTGATATAAATTTTTGACAGATAAAGATAAAAGAGAGGAATAAACTAATTGATGTGCTAATAAGACAGATAGGAAATTATTTACTTGAAATAATGCAGTTACCTTTCTTGCAACAGTAAAATGATCAAATAAGCAGTACCTTCCCTATAATAATAGTTATACATTTATTAGTACTACTGCACAACAGTCAGATAAATAGTATGTTACTAATAATATTAGTTATACATTTCTTACAACAGCACAATAGTTACATAAACAGTATTATCCCCATAACACCAGTTATATTTGCAACACTCATCCACATTGCTTAATTTGTCAATACAATACTGAAAGAATCAAAGATATTATACCCCTTTTTTAAATTATCTTAAATACACTTAGGTAATAAATTTAAAAAATCTCTAAATGAAATCAGAGAAAATGCACAATTGCTTGTTAGTAATAACAATGACTGTTTAACAGTGACTCGATAAAGCCCACTGCATGGGCGAAACGTTGTCAATAAAGGATCACATTATACTGCTTATGTGTTTATCTTTCCATTGTGTCGGTATTTTATACCATTTATTTCCACTGTTCAGACTCACATTCAAGGAGTCCTTAACAAAACACTATGAAAGTTATGACAAAAGTCATAAGACTGAAAAAGTGTCTTACAATGTGCCACTCAATAACATACCAAAAGTAGTACATCAAAATCATTCCATTACAGAGTTTTTTGCCATATACTGGTCTTGTCACTGGAAATATAGAGTTTGTAACACAATTACTTATTGTTGTCATTATCTGTATTATAAGTATTTATTCTACTTGCATCAACTTTATGACACTGAGTACTGACACTAAAGATGTACTTTCTCTGGTTCAAGAATGACCTGCAATAATGACACTACAAGTGTACTTCCTCTGGTTCAAAGATGACCTGCAATAATGACACTACAAGTGTACTTCCTCTGGTTTAAGGATGACCTGCAATAATGACACTACAAACGTACTTCCTCTGGTTCAAGAATGACCTGCAGTACTGATACTACAAGTGTACTTCCTCTGATTCAAGAATGACCTGCAATAAACCAGTGATACATTAAATGAATTATAAATAATATTTTTCAAATATAATCATTTGTTAACCTTACTACGGTATGGGAGGGAATTGAACTCGCTGCTAGTGAGTCGAGTTCAATTCCCGCCCGTACCGTGGTTTGTTTCTAGAAACATTAAACATATCAAATCTTGGCTGGCAGCAGTTTGGTAAATGTTTCAGTACCACTTGTTTCATGGTTTCATTACTATATAAACTGCTTGTGGAAGCTAGTATTCAAACGGGAGGTGGTTAAAATTAGCCTTGAGCTTACCACTACCATGAGTGTCCTTGGATCACAAACAATACCTAGCTCTACTGTATGTGTGATCTTTGAAGGATTGCTGGTTAAGTGGTTAAGGCAATGTGAATGCTGTTCTGTCTCTTGAGGCGGGGGAATGTGTCACAGGATCTAATCTGGCCACAGTTTGGTAAATGTTTCAACGCCACTTGTTTCATGGTTTCATTAATATATACATATACAGTGCAACCTCAGCTTACGAACGCCCTACCCTGCGAACTTTTCAGGATACGAACTGTCATTCGGTTGATTTTTTGCTTCTGGATATGAACGAAATTTCAGGATGCATCCTTTCCCCTCAAGGAAGGTTCCTTAACCCTTTCAGGGTCCAAGGGGGGTCTCCGAAACTCGTTCTCAGGGTCCAAGAATTAAAAAAAAAAAAAAAATTATTATTTCTTATGAAATGATAGAGAATCTTTTTCTGATCATAACGCCACAAAAAATATGAAATTTGATCGAAAACTAACAGAATTATGCTTTCGTGAAGTTGGCAGTAGCCATGACACTTACACATCGGCGATTTCGCCCACTTTGAGCCCTATTTTCGGCAAATTCCAATGTTTCAGTCAACTAAATTTATAGCTATTTCGCTAGAAATCCATTTCTTCTATCGATTGAGTACAAGAAACCGCCTATTTACCAATTACAACTACCCAAAATAGTGGTCAGAAAACGGCAATTTGGCCAATTTCACACAAATTTCAAACGATGCCAATTTCAAAATAGGGTCCAGAATAAACAAGGCAGACATTCCTGGCACTAAAATAACGTCTTCTCTGTTCATTAGTCACGTTTCCAGGCCCCTCTTACATTACTTTTGCTTTTCATTTTGAATTTTTATTCTCACAAAAAAATAGAAGATTTACTGTTATGTATACAACTACATCATTGTAAAAATAGTATAAATAACATTAGAGCACTTGTGCATGAATATTAGACTCGCCAGTTGATGTGTATTTGATGCATGGTGTGATTTGTTTACTTTTGAACATCGTCAAAAATCGAACATTTTCGCTACTTTGAGCTCAATTTCAAAGTACAGTGGTACCTCGACTTACGATATTTTTTCATTCCAGAATGCTGTTCAAGTGCCATTACCAAACGAATTTATCTCCTTAAGAAATGTTGTAAAATAGACTAGTCCTTTTAGACCCCCAAAATTACACTTACAAAAGCATTTAAAAAAATAAACTTACATAAAAGGGTGAGTTTGGGGACCATCGTAAGTCGAGGTACCACTGTACTTGTTGTTGTCAAACCAATCAAAATCATCTCCATTTCTGTAATATATCTTCCAATCTATCAAATGAGACCAAGAAAACGAGAATACATCAATAAATACCATACGAAAATAGACTGCAAAGTCCTCATTATGCACTGTGTGGTGCAGGATTTTTTTATACTGCGCACACTGACCACACAGACCCATTCTATCACATCTAGGCCTAACAGCCTGTTTCTGCTTGATTTGAGGGCGCTAGAATTTAGGCGTACTAGTACGTCAATAACCCCAGGGCGTAAGCCGTACTAGTACATCAATAACCCCAGGGCATAAGCCGTACTAGTACGTCAATAACCCTGAAAGGGTTAAATAAATAAATAAATAAAATATTTACTTCTTTGCAAAGGTTACAATGTGTGTTTACATATCATATGACTGGAGCAAAGAAAGCCACTATCATTATTATTACTATTATATTGTATTATTATTATTATTATTATAATAATAATAATACTAATAATAATACATAATAATAATTATGATTATTATTATTATTAGTAGTAGTAGTAGTAGTACGTACGTGGTGAAGGGCTCTTGATCTAGGGAATTGGATCTGTGCTCCAGTTCCCTAAATAAATACAGTGGTACCTCTACTTATGAGCAAATTTCGTTCCAGTCGGCTATTCAAGTGCCGATACCGAAGGAATTTTTTCCCATAGGAAATAATGAAAATTAGGTTAATCCATTTCAGACCCCCAAAAATACACTTACAAAAGCACCTACAAAAATACACTTACATAATTGTTCGAGTTTTGAGCTGCTCGTAAGTAGAGGTACCACTGTAATACAGTGGACCCCCGAGTTTCGACCATAATTCATTCCAGAAGCCTGTTCAAGTGCCATTACTGAACGAATTTGTTCCCATAAGGAATAATGTAAAGTAGGTTAGTCCGTTTCAGACCCCCAAAAATACACTTACAAAAGCACTTACAATATTACACTTACATAACTGTTTGAGTTTTGAGGTGGTCGAAACTCGGGGGTTCACTGTAATAATAATAATAATAATAATAATAATAATAATAATAATTATAACAATAATAATAATAATACAATATAATAGTGCAATAATAATAATACAGTGGACCCTCGAGTTTCGTAAACCCCGGAAATCGTACAATTATGTAAGTATAATATTGTAAGTGCTTTTGTAAGTGTATTTTTGGGGGTCTGAAATGGACTAACCTACTTGACATTTTTTCTTAAGGGAGTAAATTCGTTCAGTAATGGCACTTGAGCAGGCTTCTGGAATGAAGTTTTTACGAAACTCGGGGGTCCACTGTATGTCATTTTTAGACATTTTTCATAATTTTTTTTCATATTTTTGTGCCAAATGCTTCAAAATACAAATTGGTAACCCTCTGGGTGGCTGTAGGTACTGCTAGACCAAGGCTATCTCAGTGCCGACCAAGGGTCAAAAGGAAGAGGAGGTGCACCGCTCTGAGTGACCGCAGCAGACCCTTGTGACGCGTAATATTGTCTTATATTGTACAAATTTCTTACACAATGCCTCGCCCGAAGAGACAGTATTCGCATACGATCAGCAAGAAGCTCAGGAAGTGATTAGAAACTATGAAAAAAGCTAGAGAAACGAAGAAGGCAGCAGCAGAGAGTGAGGCAGCAGTAGAGAGTGAGGCAGCAGCAGAGAGTGAGGCAGCAGCAGAGTGTGAGGCAGCAGCAGAGAGTAAGGAAGCAGCAGAGTGTGAGGCAGCAGCAGAGGTGAGGCAGCTGGCCGCCGCCGCCACCACCACCACTGTGACCACAAGTGATCACGTCTTCGCCTATACATATACAGTGGTCCCTCGGTTTTCGTGCATCTCCAAACTCGAACATTTATGTAAGTGTATTTTCGTAAGTGCTGTTGCAAGTGTATTTTTGGGGGTCTGAAATAGACTAACCTACGTGACATTATTTCTTAAGGAAGTAAATTCGTTCGGTAATGGCAATTGAGCAGCATTCTGGAACGAATTTTCGGCGAAAACCGAGGGACCACTGTATACATCTGTCTTGACCACACCTGTGGTTACATATGTGACAACTTCACCACTAACCATAGATACACACAAGCTAGGTGTGGGGTTATGGACTGGGAAGATACTAGAGTGGGACAGTAAATGGCAGATGCTTTCTGCCACTGCCGGCGTCACCATCATTCGCCATATTATGGCCCATATTACGGATTAATTGCATTTCAATTAATTTAAATGAGGAAAATTCAGCATACAAACAAATCAGGATACGAATAAGGTCACGGAACGGACTAAGTTCATAACCCGAGGTTCCACTGTACAGTGGACCCCCGGATTTCGTACTACTCCTAACTCGAACAATTATGTAAGTGTATTTTTGGGGGTCTGAAACGGACTAATCTAATTTACATTCGTCCTTATGGGAACAAATTCATTTGGTAACGGCACTTGAACAGCCTTCTGGAAAGAATTATTGACGAAATCCGGACCCTCGGTTCTCGTTGAAAATTCATTCCAAAATGCTGTTTGAGTGCCATTACTGAACGAATTTGTTCTCATAAGGACAAATGAAAATTAGATTAGTCGTTTCAGAACCCCAAAAATACACTTACGCTCTTACAAAAATACATTTACATAATTGTTCGAGTTTGGAGGTGAACGAAAACCGAGGGTCCACTGTATATATACAGTGGAACCCCGAGTTTCGGCCGTAATCCATTCCAGAAGCTTGGCCTAAATTCGAAACGGCCTAAATTCGAAGCAATATTTCCCATAAGAAATAATGTAAATCCAATTAATCAGTTCCACCCAAAAATATTCACAAAAAATTCATTTTCTAAAGAATAAATATCATTTTACATACAGAAAACAATGAGAAATAAATATAAAGCACTAATTTTAATGGATAAATGAACATTTAAATCAGTTTTACTTTTATTGAAGATTCTTGTTGGGGTATGGAGAGGCAGGAGAGTTTGTTTGGAGACAGGACAAGATACTTAACCCTTTGGGGGTCGACAGGTCCTCTCCCAAACTCGTTCTCAGGTTTGAAAATTTTTTTGAAAAAAAAAAAAAAAAAAAAATTCTTGTGAAATGATAATCTTTTTCCGATCATAACAACGCCAAAAGTATGAAATTTGATATTAAACTTACGGAATTATGCTCTCGCAAAGTTATCGGTCTTGACGATACTTACGCATCGGCAATTTGGCCCACTTTGAGCCTATTTTTGGCCAATTTCAAAGTTCCAGTCTACTATTTCGCTAGAACTCCATTTCTTCTATCGATATAGTACAAGAAACCGCCCATTTACCAATTTCAACTACCCAAAAGTGGTCAGAAATTGGCAATTTGACCAATTTCACACAAATTTCAAACGATGCCAATTTCAAAATGGGTCCAGAATAAACAAGGCAGACATTCCTGGCACTAAAATAACAATATCTTTGTTCATTAGTCACGTCTCCAGGCCCCTCTTACATTACTTTTGTTTTCCATTTTTAATTTATATTCTCACAAAAAATAGAAGATTTACTGTTATGTATACAATTGCATCATTGTAAAAACGGTATAAATAATATCTCCGCACTTGTGAAAGAATATTAGACTCACCAGTTGACATGTATTGGACGCGTGGCGTGATTTGTTTACTCTTGAACATCGGCAAAAATCGAACATTTTCAAGGTACAGTGGTACCTCGGTTAACGATGGTCCCCCAAACTCGCCCTTTTATGTAAGTTGATTTTTTTAAATGCTTTTGTAAGTGTGTTTTTGGGGGGTCTAAAAGGACTACAGTCTATTTTACATCATTCCTTATGGGGATAAATTCGTTTGGTAATGGCACTTGAACAGCATTCTGGAACAATTCGTTTGGTAATGGCACTTGAACAGCATTCTGGAACGAAAAAATATCGTTAACCGAGGTACCACTGTATGTACTTGTCATCGTAAAACCAATCAAAATCATCTGTACATATTTCTGTAATATATCTTCCATTCTATCAAATGAGACTAAGAAAACGAGAATAAATCAATAAATACCATACGAAAATAGACTGCAAAATCACTGTTTTAAACAAAAAATATGGTCGGAGTTTTTTTTTTCTCATTATGCAGCGTGTGCTGCAGGATTTTTTTTATACTGCGCACACTGACCACACAGACTCATTCTTTCATATGTAGGCCTACAAGCTGTTTCCCGCTTAATTTGAGGCCGCTAGAATTTACGCGTACTAGTACGGCACCGACCCCGAAAGGGTTAAATATGATACTAATATCAACTCTACAGCTTATTTATCTATCACAATTCATCTAATATGACATAATAAACAATACAGTGGACCCCCGGTGTTCGTGATGCACCAAACTCGAACAATCATGTAAGTGTATTTTTGTAAGTGCTTTTGTAAGTGTATTTTTGGGGGTCTAAAAGGACTAGTCTAATTTACATTATTCCTTATGGGAATAAATTTGTTTGGTAATAGCACTTGAACAGCATTCTGGAATGAAAAAATCACGAAAACTGGGAGTCCACTGTATTAAAAACATAGAAACATGACATATACTCTAGAATGAATAGAATATGTCATTACGTATCTCACGAGTGGTGTTGTGTTGTTGTTGTTGGGTGTATAAGGGCCACTGAGAGCATAAGCCTTACATAGTGGTGAAGGCGGCAGAGGCGGCGGTGTTGTCAGTAGCCCTATATACCTCCAACAACATTGGAGGAGTTAATTTCATGCTGTCTTTTTCTATCGATTAATCGCTTAACTTACTTGCTACACTTTATCGCTGGCTGGCGCTATAGCCTTTATCGACTCTTGCTGCTTTAGTATCATACATATCGTAGAATCACTGAATCACTGAAGAAGGCACATTCTACTCTCTCTCTTCCTCTTTCACTTTCGTACTTTGCTACAATTTCTTTCTTCAATTCTATGGTGTTTATCACTTTCTTTACCAAAGGGGTGCCACTAGGAAGTTTCTTTGGGCCCATGGTTAATTATGTAGCAGTCATACTCAATCAACAAGCACCAAACACAATGAATTATATTGTGAAATGTTTGGATGAGCGCGGAGGGTAATGTTCACTCGAAGATAAACAAAGCCAGCCTGACTCACGATGCCTGTGCGGGCAGGCGCGCAGACATGGGCAGCCAGACAGGTCTGGTATGTGGGCCGAAACATGAGGCACAGTGTAAAACTCGAGACAAAATTTAGCCAAAAAAAGTGCTTGAAACTCGAAGCGGCCGAAGTTAGAAGCAGCCGAAGCTTGGGGTTCCACTGTATATACAGCCTCTCCTCACTTAATGATGGAGTTCTGTTCCAAACACCATGTCGGTACACAAATTCATCACTAAGCAAGGAGCATACTGTAATGGTAGTGGGTTTGTGTCAACCATCTTTGATATCGTTTTAACCTGTTAACTGAACAAACGTAGATCTACGTTCTCACTGCCAGTGCTCTGAATATTTTGAAAAAAATAAAAAAAATAAAAAAAATAAAGAGGGCAATTTTCTGTGTGTAATAAGACCCCCCCCATCCAAAAAAAATAATTTTTTTAGGATCAGTACTTATCGAGATATAAGGCCGTGAAGCTGGCGTTGGATGCTCACCTGACGGCAGCATGGAGTCCTGCCACTTGCAGAAATGTTGCCGATATATATTTTTTTCTTGTTTTTAATTTATATACAGTGGACCCCTGAGTTTCATGAGTCCCGCGATTTGTGAATTTTGCCTTTCGGCAACTTTTTTCGTCAAAATATAGTCTTGCGTTTCGTGATTTGCCTCACAATTCATCGGTCTAACGGAATGCGTCCAAGCAGCCTACCAGGGGCCGCGCGCACACAAAGGCTCCCACACACAATTCTGAGTCAGTCTGGCATTGTTTATCAGCGAGTGATCATTACTCCACGCGTTCATATGATACATTTCATAATAATCCATTGTTTTTTGTGCTTGCAACTGCTAAATAAGCCACCTTGGGTCCAAAGAAAGCTCCTAGTGCCAGCCTTATGGTGAAGAAGGTGAGAAACATAATGTAATTCAAGAAAGAACACACAAGCCAGGGTACTTCCCTACACCAGCCAGGGCACTTCCCCACACACCAGACAGGGTACTTCCCTACACCAGCTAGGGTACTTCCCCACACCAGCCAGGGTACTTCCCCACACACCAGACAGGGTACTTCCCACACACATCAGCCAGGGTACTTCCCCACACACCAGACAGGGTACTTCCCTACACACCAGACAGGGTACTTCCCCACACACACCAGCCAGGGTACTTCCCCACAGACTAGACAGGGTACTTCCCCACACTAGCCAGGGTACTTCTCCACACACCAGCCAGGGTACTTCCCCACACACACTAGCTGGGTACTTCCCCACACACCAGCCAGGGTACTTCCCCACACACCAACCAGGGTACTTCCCCCACACACCAACCAGGGTACTTCCCCACACACCAGACAGGGTACTTCCCCACACACCAGACAGGGTACTTCCCACACACCAGACAGGGTACTTCCCCACACCAGCCAGGGTACTTCCCCACACACACCAACCAGGGTACTTCCCCACATACCAGACAGGGTACTTCCCCCACACACAAGACAGGGTACATCCCCACACACACCAGCCAGGGCACTTCCCCACACACCAGCCAGGGTACTTCCCCACACACACCAGCGAGGGTACTTCCCCACACACCAGCCAGGGTAATTCCCCACATACACACCATCCAGTGTATTTCCCCACACACCAGCCAGGGTACTTCCCCACACACCAGCCAGGGTACTATCCCACACACAACAGCCAGGGTACTTCCCCACACACCAAACAGGGTACTTCCCCACACTAGCCAGCGTACTTCCCCACACCAGCCAGGGCACTTCCCAACACACCAGACAGGGTACTTCCCTACACCAGCTAGGGTACTTCCCCACACCAGCCAGGGTACTTCCCCACACACCAGACAGGGTACTTCCCACACACACCAGCCAGGGTACTTCCCCACACACCAGACAGGGTACTTCCCCACACCAGCCAGGGTACTTCCTCACACACCATACAGGGTAGTTCCCCACACCAGCCAGGGTACTTCCACACACCAGTCAGGGTACTTCCCCACACACACCAGCCAGGGTACTTCCCCACACACCAGGCAGGGTACTTCCCCACACCAGCCAGGGTACTTCCCCACACACACCAGCCAGGGTACTTCCCCACAGACCAGACAGGGTACTTCCCCACACTAGCCAGGGTACTTCTCCACACACCAGCCAGGGTACTTCCCCACACACCAGCTGGGTACTTCCCCACACACCAGCCAGGGTACTTCCCCACACACCAGCCAGGGTACTTCCCACACACCAGACAGGGTACTTCCCCACACACCAGACAGGGTACTTCCCCACACCAGCCAGGGTACTTCCCCCCACACCAGACAGGGTACTTCTCCACACTAGCCTGGGTACTTCCCCACACACACCAACCAGGGTACTTCCCCACACACCAGACAGGGTACTTCCCCCACACACCAGACAGGGTAGACAGGGTAATTCCCCACACACACCAGCCAGGGCACTTCCCCACACACCAGACAGGGTACTTCCCCACACACCAGCCAGGGTACTTCCCCACACACCAGCCAGGGTACTTCCCCACACACCAGCCAGGGTACTTCCCCACACACACACCAGCCAGGGTATTTCGCCACACACCAGCCAGGGTACTTCCCCACACACCAGCCAGGGTACTTCCCCACACACCAGCCAGGGTACTTTCCCACACACAACAGCCAGGGTACTTCCCCACACACCAAACAGGGTACTTCCCCACACCAGCCAGGGTACTTCCCCACATGCCAGACAGGGTTCTTCCCCACACTAGCCAGGGTACTTCCCCACACACCAGCCAGGGTACTTCCCCACACACCAGCCAGGGTACTTCCCCACACACCAGACAGGGTACTTCCCCACACACCAGCTAGAGTACTTCCCCACACACCAGACAGGGTACTTCCCCACACACACCAGCCAGGGTTCTTTCCCACACAACAGACAGGGTACTTCCCCACACCAGTCAGGGTACTTCCCACACACCAGACAGGGTACTTCTCCACACTAACCAGGGTACTTCCTCACACCAGCCAGGGTACTTCCCCACACACAGAGCTCTCTGGAACAATTTTTTGAGTGACTGGGGTCCAGTGACTCTCAAGCTGGTCCTAGTGGCATTAAAAAACAAAGAAGGGAAGTAACCCTGGATAAGGACTTGGTACCTAAAGTCTTTATGGAAGGGAATTCCCCTTCCAAACAATAGTGTAACTTCATCCTCTCCCCTCCTCCCATCTTCCATACACCAACAAGAGTCTTCAATAAAGGTAAGTGTGATGTTATTATTGTTTAATACTTGATTTCTCATAGTTTTCTGTATGTAAATCTATATTTAATCTAAAAAAAAATATTTTTTGTTAATACTTTTGGGTATCTGGAACGGATTAATTGGATTTACATTATTTCTTATGGGGAAAATGGTTTTGCAATTCGTGAATCTTGCCTTTCGGCAGACTCTCTGGAACGGATTAATCACGAAACTCGGGGGTCCACTGTAATTTTTATGTTCTGATAATTACAATTTGTAGTAGTTCTTGTGATTTCATAGCCAATGTTTGTTCTGACACTAATATTAGGTACTGAAATACTACTCAAATAGTCACAAACATACTGACAGGTGAACATTTTCACCTGCCTTGGTCACATACTGTTGTCTAGAAATATATACAAAGTATTTATAGGTCCCAGCAATGTTTTAGACAAGGTGGAGTACAATGGTCCCTCGGTTTTCGTGCATCTCCAAACTCGAACATTTATGTAAGTGTATTTTCGTAAGTGCTGTTGCAAGTGTATTTTTGGGGGTCTGAATTAGACTAACCTACGTGACATTATTTCTTAAGGAAGTAAATTCGTTCGGTAATGGCACTTGAGCAGCATTCTGGAACGAATTTTCAGCGAAAACCGAGGGATCACTGTATATATGAAACTCCTTGAAGCAGTGTAAGACAAGTGTCACTCCACTGCTGACAGTGCAGCAGTGGAGTGACATTTGATGATCGTGCACTGCCTTGGCTTTATTTGTTTTCACTGTTATACATAAACATGTCTGTCTGTCTATCTCTCTATCTGTTCGTCTGTCTATCTGTGTCTGTCCTGTCTGTCTGTCTAGCTCTGTCTCTGCTTATGTCTTTCTGTCTCTCTGTCTGCTTGTCTCTGTCTCAGAGAGAGCCGCACATGAACCAACAGGTATTACACACAATGCAGAGTCGTCACGTCTGATTCATGAACAAGTGAAAATGCGTACAGTGGTACCTCGAGTTACGATGGTCCCCAAAATCGCCCTTTTATGTAAGTTTATTTTTTTAAATGCTTTTGTAAGTATATTTTTGGGGGTGTAAAAGGACTAGTCTATTTTACATTATTCCTTATGGGGATAAATTCGTTTGGTAATGGCAATTGAACAGCATTCTCGAACGAAAAAATATCGTAACTCGAGGTACCACTGTATTACTTGCCAGTCATGCTTATTATGCCTTATATCTACAAGCACAGTATAGCACTTTGTCTGGATTTTTTTTTGGGTTAGCCTAGGTAATTTACACTATGTATAATAACTGTATTTATGTGTACCTGTGAGACAGAGACAGAGAAAGAGGTAGACAGAGACAGAGAAAGAGAGAGACAGAGAAAGAGAGAGACAGAGAAAGAGAGACAGAGACAGAGACAGAGAAAGAGATAGACAGACAGAGATAGATGCAGACAGACAGATGGAGATAGACATAGCCAAAGTCAATCAGCCAAAGCTGCCAGCCAGCCAGCTGGCCTGCCAAACATGTATTACACATGCTCCATAACTGTTTCTCTTTACTTAGGTCATAGGTTATAGGGCATTCTGGCAGGATGACACTACCAGTGGTATCAAAATTAAAAGGATGTTGCACAAATGTTGCACATAGGATATTATAGAGGTTTTTGATATTTCCTCAACCACTTGTGGCTACATCCATCTCAAAGCCACTAAACTAAGGGTCAACATCACTTTCCTCTTAAAAAGGGGTGTTAATACGACATGACATCAATGAATCCCTGGTGTTTGCCGTGCTGTTTGCTCTAGCTGGTGCTTAATTGAACTGGTGCTCTCACTAAGTACTAAGTGGTCCCAGATTTTTTAATACTGCACACACCAAGTGTTAAGACCCATTCTATACTGACCAGGCAACTCAGGTCAATTGTGCCAAATTTGGATGCAGGAAAAATAAAACGTTGATCTACGTTTGGAGCACTAGCGGTAAGAATGTAGATCTATGTTTGGACATTTAAGGGGTTAATGTCACCTTTGCACCATTTATAATATTTTTAGTATATGTTTAAATGTTTATACACTAGTGTACTGCATATTGTAATAAACAGAACAGAGGAAATCAGCTCTAATATACAGTGGACCCCCGGTTATCGGCCGTTCCTCTTATCAGCCAACTCACTTATAGGCTGGTTTTTCGGCTACCGGTTATCGGCCGTTATTTCATTTATCGGCCCAAATGGGATGCATCAACCCACTGGCGATGCCACTTCCTCACGCGTATCACACTCAGTCTGTGTCTGTCTCTCATTGAGTAAGGAATACTCTGCATGTTCATCCATTCATCTGTTCATTCTGGTGCTTGTTTATTGATTGTGACTGTGAAATAAGCCACCATGGGGCCAAAGAAAATTCAGAGTGCCAGCCCTTTGGTAAAGGGCTGAAAGAGAGGAAAGAATGTGCCTTCTTCAGTGATTCAGCAGGAGTTGATAAAGGCTATAGCGCCAGCCAGCGATAAAGTGTAGCATTAACAGTGTAGCAAGTAAGTTAAGCGATTAAGCGATAGAAAAATGACGACACGAAACTTAACTCCTCCATTGTTGTTTGAGGTATATAGGGGCACTGACAACAAAGCTGCCCTCTGCCAGCTCCTCCAAGGTAAGTGTAAATATTTCTTATTTATAAATTAAAGTGTAAATACAGTGGTACCTCGACTTACGATGGTCCCCAAACTCACCCTTGTATGTAAGTTTATTTTTTTAAATGCTTTTGTAAGTGTAATTTTGGGGGTCTAAAAGGACTAGTCTATTTTACAACATTTCTTAAGGAGATAAATTCGTTTGGTAATGACACTTGAACAGCATTCTGGAATGAAAAAATATCGTAAGTCGAGGTACCACTGTATTTCTTATTTATAAATTTAAGTGTAAATATTTCTTATTTATAAATTAAATTATTTATAAATTACGTACATAGTGGTGGTGGCCTCTGCTGCCGCCAACACCACCACTATATGTACCCCTTATGGTCAGTGGCCTTTATAAACCCAATAACAACAACACTACCACCACTCCTCACATACATAATGACATATTTTATTCATTCTAGAGTATATTTCATGTTTCTATGTTATTAATATTGTTTATTATGTCATATTAGATGAATTGTGATAGATAAATAAGCCGTAGGGTTGATATTAGCATCATACTGAAGGAGTATTTTATCCTGTCTCCAAACACTACTCTCCTGCCTTCAATAAAGGTATGTAATAGTGATTTAAATTTTCATTTATCTATTTCATTAGTCATTTTATTTAGTTCTCATTGTTTTGTGTATGCAAAACTATAGTCCATAACGGATTAGTTGTGTATTTACATTAGTTCTTATGGGAAATATTATTTCGCTTTTCGGGTATTTCGCTTTTAGGCGACCTGGAATGGATTACGGCCGATAACTGAGGGTCCACTGTACATTGTTTAGGTATGCATACTGGTCAGAGAGCCCGTCGTAAGTCTGAGTCGTCAGTAAACGAGTATGTCGCTAAGTGAGGAGAGGCTGTATATGGCTCCATGCTGCTGTTGGTGGTGGTGGTGGTGGCGACAGCAACAGCAATAGCTGTAGCTATAGCATTAGCAGTACAGTAGTACCTAGAGTTTCGGTCGTAATCCGTTCCAGAAGCTCGGCCGAAACTCAAAACAGCCGAAAGTCAAAGCAATATTTCCCATAAGAAATACGTAATGTAAATCCAATTAATCCGTTCCAGACCCCCAAAAATATTCACAAAAAATAATTTTTTTAAAGAATAACTATAGTTTTACATACACAAAACAATTATAAATACATACAGTGCTTAAATGAGTAATGAAATAGATAAATAAACATTTAAATAAACATTTAAAATCACATTTACATACCTTTATTGAAGACTCTTGTTGGCGTCTGGAAGATAGGGAGGAGGAGAGAGGGAGGACTTATTATTGTTTGAAAGGGAAATCCCCTGGTGGTCTGGTGGCTAAAGCTCTCGCTTCACACGGCGAGGGCCTGGGTTCGATTCCCAGCCAGGGCAGAAACATTGGGCGTGTTTGTTTACACCTGTTGTCTATGTTCCCCATCAGTAAAATGGGTACCTGGGTGTTAGTCGACTGGTGTGAGTCGCATCCTGGGACACTGACCTAATCTGCCCGAAATGCTCAGCATAACAAGGGACTTTCTATATAGTAGTATGTCACTGTTGTCAGCTAGGCCTGTATACCATGTACATGTACTTGTAGTAAATAAAGATATTATTTATTAATAAGGATTTTAAGTATCAAAGCCCTCTCTGGGGTTACTTCCCTTCTTTGTCTTTTACTGGCACTAGGACCAGCTTGAGAGTCAATGGACCCTTGTTGCACTAAAAATCTGTCCAGAGAGCTCTGTTTCTGGCGTCTCTCTAAGATTTGCCTAAAATGGGACATGGTTTTGTCACTGAACATGTTGCAGAGATGGCTTGTTTCAGCTTGCTCAGGGTGATATTTCTCAGCAAAAGCTTGCACCCTACTCCACATTACACAAATCTCCTTAATCTCTGAAGAAGGCACCTCCTTCCCTCCCTCTTCCTCCTCTGAAGCAAGTTCCTCAGCTGTGGTCTGTTGCTGTTCCAGATGAAGGTCTTGCAGCTCTTCAGTGGTTAGCTCTTCCCTGTGGTCATCCACCAACTCTTCCACATCCTCGCCACTCACCTCCAACCCCATGGACTTCCCCAATGCCACAATACATTCCACAACAGGCAGAGGGTCTGTAGGGTCAGCCTCAAACCCTTCAAAATCCTTCTGGAGGACACATTCTGGCCACAAATTTCTCCAAGCAGAGTTCAGAGTCCTGGAAGTCACTCCCTGCCAAGCCTTACCTATAAGGCTTATGCAGTTGTAGATATTGAAGTGATTCCTCCAGAACTCTCTTAGGGTCAATTCAGTGTCCGAGGTCACTTCAAAGCACCTTTGAAACACTGCTTTCGTGTAGAGTTTTTTGAAGTTTGAAATGACATGCTGGTCCATGGGCTGGATGTGAGAAGTGGTGTTAGGAGGCAAGAACTTCACTGTTATAAAACTGAACTCTATAGACAATTGGTCTGCCAAGTTTGGAGGATGAGCAAGAGCATTGTCTAGTACCAGGAGGCACTTGAGTGGCAATTTATTTTCCTGGAGGTATTTTTTCACATTGGGACCAAACACTTCATGGACCCAGTCAATGAAAATATGCCTTGTGACCCATGCGTTATTATTAGCCCTCCACATCACACACAATTTACTCTTTATGACATCGTTTTTCTTGAACACTCTGGGATTTTCAGAGTGATACACGAGTAAAGGCTTCACTTTGAAATCCCCACTAGCGTTAGCACAGAACAAGAGAGTTAGCCTGTCTTTCATAGGCTTGTGTCCTGGCAGTGCCTTTTCCTCCTGCGTGATGTAGGTCCTCTTTGGCATTTTCTTCCAAAAGAGGCCTGTTTCATCACAATTGAACACTTGTTGGGGGAGGAATTCTTCAGTCTCTACATACCCCTTAAATTTACGCACAAATTTTTCAGCCACACGTTTGTCTGAACTTGCAGCCTCATTATGCCTTACAACACTGTGTATGCCACTACGCTTCTTAAATCTTTCAAACCAGCCTCTGCTGGCCCTAAAGTCACTAACAGCAGCACTCATTCCAGGCATTTTCTTTACGAGAAATGCATGCAACTGCCTTGCCTTTTCACAAATAATTGTCTCCGAAACACTATCTCCCGCTAACTGTTTATCGTTGATCCACACCAACAACAACTTCTCAACATCTTCGACTGTTTGTGATCTACTTTTCGTTAACATATCTACCCCTTTCGCAACATCAGCTTCCTTGATTTCTTTTTTCTTCGCCAGGATGGAAGAGATGGTTGATTTGTTTTTGCCATACATCCTGGCAAGCTCCAGCACACGCACACCACTCTCGTATTTTTGTACAATTTCTTTCTTCAATTCTATCGTGTTTCTCACTTTCTTTACCAAAGGGCTGGTACTAGGAAGTTTCTTTGGACCCATGGTTAATTATGTAGCAGTCGCACCAAATCAACAAGCACAAAACACAATGAATTATTGTGAAATGTTTGGATGAGCACGCAGGGTGATGTTCACTCGAGGAGAAACAAAATTACACTGACTCACGACGCAAGCGTGGGCAGGTGCACAGGCATGGGCAGGGACGGACAGGTCTGGTACGGCAGCTGAAGCTCAGGGCACTGTTTAAAACTCAAAACAAAATTTAGACGAAAAAAGTGGCCGAAACTTGTTGCGGCCGAAACTTGAGGTTCCACTGTACTAGTAGCAGTTGTAATGGAGGTAACTCTTAGCTATGTAATGGTGGGGGTTTATTTTTTTTGAGAACTCTTGTTAATACTTCAGAGAAGACAAAGCTACCTTTATTCTATTAGTGTTTGAAATGGCAATTACGGATGATTCAAGGAATATTTGTCTGTGGAAAGTGGGGTCTTTAAAGACAAGACAGGCATCATTAAATCTCATTAAATGGTCAGTAAAATTCCAATGGTGTACACATGCCTTGTTCAAATTATCATTCCTATGTGCACTGATGTGTTCATTGAGACATGTTTCCAGGCTTTGTGCTGTTTCACCAACATACAAATATATTGTCACAGCCTTCACAAGAGATTGTGTAAACATCAGCATTGACTGGTTCTAGGTTCTTCAATTTGGTCCTGGTCAGGTCTTTGACAGAAACTCTGGCTTGTGCAAGTGCTTTAGAGACAGTGAAGGCGATGTGCCTCTTGGGAAGGATTATAATTTTGTCTGGAGTGGAGTTAGTGCATGGAGAATTGATTTTGAGGTGGTCTCTTGCTCTTCTCTTATGGTCCTTGATGAAAAAAAAAAAGGAAAATGTAGTTCAGTTCTGTGAAGGTTTGATGTATGTAGCATATTCTTTATCAAGAAACTCTGGGCTGCAAATTCAATGTGCTCTTAGAAAAAAATCTTATGATGATGCCTCATTTGGTCTTAGCATCTTGACTGGAATAGAAGTGAGTGAGATCGTTTTTATTTGTGAGCTTTCTATAAACTTGGAATCTTAAGTGTGTTACCTACTTTGTGACTAAGGATGTTGAGAAATGGTAACCTATTACCGGACTCTTCTTCAAGTGTAAACTGGATGGCTGGATCAACTGCATTGAGCCTTCCCTGAAAATTCCACACGTCAATACTTTTTCAAGTTATTATGAGGGCGTTGTCCATGTAACATAACCATGTGACACTGGTGGGGATGATGTTGGGAAAGCACTCAGCCTCTAGTGTTACATATACAGTGGTACCTCGAGTTACGATATTTTTTCGTTCGAGAATGCTGTTCAAGTGCCATTACCAAACGTATTTATCCCCATAAGGAATAATGTAAAATAGACTAGTCCTTTTACACCCCCAAAAATATACTTACAAAAGCATTTAAAAAAATAAACTTACATAAAAGGGCGATTTTGGGGACCATCGTAACTCGAGGTACCACTGTATAAGTTTGCTAAGACGGTGATGATGGGAAAGCCCATTCCCATACCATATGTTTAATATGTTTCTAGAAACTGTTGAAAGACAAGCAGTTGAAGTTAATGTAGAGTTCAATCAGTCTTCCACTACCCTCTGGTAGTGGAAGACTGAGGTCCTGATTGACTGGACGTTCAAGAAGGTATGGCTTGTATGAGTACCTTAGTGAAGAGGGAAGTGATAATCAAACTACAGTTAACCCTCAGTTTTCGTACAGCTCACAACTCGAACAATTATGTAAGTGTATTTTTGTAAGTGCTTTTATAAGTGTATTTTGGGGGGTATGAAATGACTAATCTAATTTACATTCGTCCTTATGGGAACAAATTCGTTTGGTAACGGCACTTGAACAGCATTCTGGAAAGAATTATCGATGAAAACTGAGGGTCCACTGTACTTAGTTTCTTGTTTTGGATAGAGTTCTCTGATGCTGCTAATGATGTGACAGGTCTAAGAGGAATACAGTAATGGTCTGATAAAACAGACTAATACGGATGTCCAATTTACCAAAAATTCCTTTATACTGAACATTTCAATTAAGCGGATGTTAACTACTTAATCGATCAATTACCAGACATGGACAAACACCCAATAAAATATACTTAGACTGCTGTATTGACAGACTACTGGATATACTAAGAATAAACTAGAGTACAATACAGTAGTATTATATGTAAATGAACCTGATAAGAAAATAGGTTTAAGGTACAGCACAGTACAAAACAACAAATTACAATACAGTAATTTTTCTTACCTTTTCTGGTGGATACATGAGCTTTCAGATGTACAATACAATACAGTATTCTCAATTGATGTAGTGGAGACCCAGAACAACTTTTTTTGAGTCAGTGGAGCTGTAAAACTCCGACAGTAACATTGCAGACGGTGTGGGAGACAGACAGGTAGATGGTGAGGGAGATGTAGATGGTTCAGTAGATGTAGATGTCTGAGGAGATGTAGATGGTTCAGGCTTACTGGTACATGGTTCGAGAGATGTATAATGAGAATCACGTTTAAAGACTGAATCCAACTTAATTTGTCTGACACACTGATGTTCAACAGAATAAACATTGCTACCAGCAGTGTGCTGTTGAACATACTATTTATGTAATGTTGCTTCAAGCCTTGTATCTTGGGCCATTTTCATATGCTTCCTGGGAGCAACTGAAGAACCTTTTAGGCAAAAAAGAATCTATGGCGTGGCAAATTTTACACCGATCTAAATGAACATCATGATGTGCTAATAAAAAAATGCCACAATTTTTCAACTGTCTTATAAATAGTAGATAACACCTTAATACATGACATCTCCACTGGAGGCAGTGGAGATGTCATGTCTGAGGGCAATGTGTGGTGTGAATAGTGTATAATGCAGAGAATCCGTAGTTTGGAGATTAGGGGGAGGTGTGGGATTACCAAAACTATTATCCAGAGGGCTGAGGAGGGGTTGTTGAGATGGTTTGGACATATAGAGAGGATGGAATAAAATAGAATGACTTCAAGAGTGTATAAATCTGTAGCGGAGGGAAGGCGGGGTAGGGGTCGGCATAGAAAAGGCTGGAGGGAGGGGGTAAAGGAGGTTTTGTGTGCGAGGGGCTTGGACTTCCAGCAAGCGTGTTAGATAAGAGCGAATGGAGACAAATGGTTTTAGGACTTGACGTGCTGTTGGAGTGTGAGCAAGGTAACATTTATGAAGAGTTTCAGGGAAACCAGCAGGCCGGACTTGATTCCTGGAGATGGGAAGTACAGTGCCGGCACTCTGAAGGAGGGGTGTTAATGTTGCAGTTTTTTAGCTGTAGTGTAAGCACGCCTCTGGCAAGACAGTGATGGAGTGAATGATGATGAAAGTTTTTTCTTTGTCGGGACACCCTGCCTTGGTGGGAAACGGCCGATGTGTATATATATATATAAAAAAAAAACATCTTAATTGGTGTGAATAGATAACATCTTAACTGGCAGTCTACTGTCTATAAAAGAATAAGAGGTAGGTGGGGAGGTGAAAGTGAATAAATTAGAGGAGACAGCTGGGGTAAGAAGAATGAGAACAGGAGCAAGTGGTGCAATGAAAAGTAAAGGCAGTGGTAAAGGAGAAAAATTTGCATACAAGAGGTTTTTACAATGTAAACACCTCTCGTGTGCTAATTTGTGAGGAGCGCCTGTATCTCTTTACAATGGCAAGATTCACTTCTGTACATTAATAAGTTTATTTAGGTACAGATACACGTAAGTACAATTATCATACCTAGTAACATGTGTAAATTACCTAGGATAACCCAAAAAACAAGTCAAAGTGACTTATTTCTAATGGGGCCCTTATGAAAGAGATTTGCTAAGTGTATCTAAGCAAATACTGTAAGTAAGTTTATTTAGGCATAGACATGCAATAAATACAATTATCATACATAGTGCAAATTACCTGAAAAATATACGACTACAGTGGTGTGCTACAAGTTGATAATGAATTATATAGTATGGCAATACTGACAAGATGTGCAAAAAAAGACACCTATGTGTAGTTCATGACGTTTATTAAAGGAGATGATCGTCATGAGTGGTTTCTTCAGTCCTAAGACAGAAAATAAGATTAAGATTTGTCAGGATTTTTAATGTTGGGAAGGGTTAGCCACCCAGGATAACCCAGGGTTGGGAGAGTTAGCCACCCAGGATAACCCAAGGATGAAAGTGTTAGCCACCCAGGATAACCCGGGGTAGGGAGGGTTAGCCACACAGGATAATCCATGGTTGGGAGAGTTAGCCACCCAGGATAACCCAGGGATGAAAGTGTTAGCCACCCAGGATGACCCAGGGTTGGGAGTGTTAGCCACCCAGGATAACCCGGGGTAGGGAGGGTTAGCCACCCAGGATAACCCAGGGTTGGGAGGGTTAGCCACCCAGGATAACCCTGGGTAGGGAGGGTTAGCCACCCAGGATAACCCAGGGTTGAGAGAGTTAGCCACCCAAGATAACCCAGAGTTGAGAGTGTTAGCCACCCAGGGTTGGGAAAGTTAGCCACCAACGGTTGGGAAAGTTAGCCACCCAGGATAACCCAGGGTTGAGAGTGTTAGCCACCCAGGATAACCCAGGGTTGGGAGTGTTAGCCACCCAGAATAACCTGGGGTGGGGAGGGTTAGCCACCCAGGATAACCCAGGGTAGGGAGGGTTAGCCACCCAGGATAACCCTGGGTAGGGAGGGTTAGCCATCTAGGGCAGGGAGGGTTAGCCACCCAGGGTAACCCAGGGTAGGGAGGGTTAGCCACCCAGGATAACCCAAGAAAGTCAATGTGTCATCGATGACTGTCTGTCTTATTTCCATCGTGGTCCTTCAATCTTGTCCCCAGGATGCCACCCACACAAGTCACCTAACACACAGGTACCTGCTTATTGCTATGTGAACAAGAACAGCAGGTGTAATGAAACATGCCCAATGTTTCCAACCGTGCCAGGGAATGAACCTGGACCCTGAGTGTGAGGCGAGAGCGTTGTCAACCAAGCCATTACTGGCAAAATGTTTCCTTTAATAAATGTCCTGAAGTGCACACAAATGTCTGTTTACACTGAATTATAGACTGATTAATGAAGTTCTGTTGACGTTCTTGCTGCTCATAGAGGTAATGTCTTCCACGATTAACTAAGTTTATTTAGTCATAGGTACACAGTATGTATATAGGGTAAATTACCTGGAATAATCATCCCTAAAAGTCAGTGTAGCTATTTAAAAATTTTGCTTCAGACATGATATATTGGTGTAAAATTTTGTTAATAAACCTGACTAGCATCTTTAAGGGAGATAAATTCAATACGGTAAAGGAACATTTATGTTTTTGTCAAATTTTCTGGGAATAGTGGAAAATTTCTCTGATAAAACTATTCCCACGTACCTTAGGCATTAATGGATCCCAGATACATGATGAACACCGTGTTACAGCAATGGTATTAACCTCAGACATCAATGGAACCTCTTCTTCTTCTTCTTCGTTGGGGTTTTATTGGGCCACTGACAGCCTAAGCCGTATCGAGCCCGACCTCTCGATGGCACGAGGAAGATTTGTTGCCCAAGGCTGGGCCATGAAAGAAAAGGAACAAAAGTTCCTTTGTAAATAGATAGAAACTTGAAAGTTTCCGATTAGGTCAGTGGACCCCTTGCCAAGCCCCAGCAAAGCAGGACCCCCACACCCCCACCTGAGTACAGCAACCGGCTTCCCACCAAAAACCGTTAAATAATTTTCCGCAGAGCGGAAAAAATGGAGCTGGCTAAAAGTAAGCCGATGAACAGGTGCCCCTCCTGTAGAGTGCCCGGCGGGCAAAATAGATGAGGACAAGCGTCCCAGAGAGAACGGGGGAAATTTGTCACTGATACTCAGGCGAGAGAGAGACGTCCACACCCGACGAAGGCTGGCGCAGAAGTCCCAATGGAACCTCTCGGTTATCTACATAACTGTTGATGCATCTTTCTCTTTGTTGGGTTTATCAGGGCCACTGACAGCTCACACAGTATCCAGCCCGACTTCCCCGAAGTTATAATAATAATAATAATAATAATAATAATTTTTATTTCAATGCATGTTACAAGTGTACAATGTTATTGGTAGTTACAAATATAATACAATTATAAAACTGTAATGCAAGGAGAGCCACTGGCATGCCATGAAAAGAAAAGGAAAAGAAAAGGAACAAAAGTTCCTTTGTAAATAGAAACAGAAACTTCAAGTTCCCAATTAGGTCTGGTGGAGCACCTTGCCAAGCACCAGCAGAGCTGGACGTCCTTAGACTTGCAAAAGGCCTTCGATTCTGTCAACCACAATATATTATGTAAGAAACTTCAAGCTACCGACATAGTCCTATCTTAGCAATAGGAAACAAATTGTCAAAATCAACAAAACAGAATCAGAACCACGGCCGATAGCATATGGAGTTCCCATGGTAGTATTCTGGGTCCCTTATTATTCCTGTGTTATGTAAATGACATGCCTATCACTTCTGGCAGTTTGGGAGACACACAGATGATAATAAAAAAAAAGATAAGATTTCTTCGGATTTTTAACCCCGGAGGGTTAGCCACCCAGGATAACTCAAGAAAGTCAGTGCGTCATCGAGGACTGTCTTATTTCCATTGGGGTCCTTAATCTTGTCCCCCAGGATGCGACCCACACCAGTCGACTAACAACCCAGGTACCTATTTGCTGCTAGGTGAACATGACAACAGGTGTAAGGAAACACGTCGAAATGTTTCCACCCGCCGGGAATCGAACCGGGGCCCTCCGTGTGTGAAGCGAGAGCTCTAGCCACCAGACCACCGGGCCACTAAATGCAAATTATGTGATCAGGCATATGGTCACTGTCTTGAACACTATGTGCTTAATTGTCCACTTATTGAGAAATACAGAGATAGACAGTATAATAACCTATGTGACATGTCAAGTTATATTATTAATGAAAATAAGATACCAGTTATACTAAGCAAATTTCCTAAATTCGCTTGTAACAGATAAGTGAACTGTAGATATAAATCCAGATATACAATTGTTAACCTTTTTGGGGCCTAGTTCCTAGGCCTTTTGTGTATCCATATGTTCTTGCGCTACCAGAGACGGTTCAATCCTTGGCTATAGCTCCTAATCAAAGAGGCTGACCAGGTCACGACTGAACAGGACTCAGTGTGAATGCTCTGGGAAGATTCCAGAGCAGCGAGAGGACATCCCAGTGCATCGTTTCAGCGTAAATAGTGGAAGTTTTGTGCAGTTTGTGAGGGTTGGGTGTGGTGCTGAGTGTCCAGGTCGGGATAAGTCAGTGCCTCCTCCCCCACGCCACCGGGGGAGGAGGGGGTGGAGTGTGTGGAAAATATTGGTATTTTCCGAAAGTTATATTCGATAAACTTTCCAATATGAATAGATATCATTAATGTGCTGCTATTGGCTTCACATTTATCTGAGTATAAAAATAAGAACCAACTGATTATTGCGCAGGCTCGAAGTCAGATGGGAGACGCTGATTCAAGTGGAGCGCGTAGTCACATATACATACACATAGGCCCAGGATATCGGGAACGGAATGGAGCCAGGAATTTGGCGTTTCCGGCCGCCGAACCGCGGCCGGAATGTGGGACATTAAGTCCGGCAATTACTGTAATAGAGTGATAATCGGTTAAATAGTGAATGACACCGGCACAGTGTAGGCCTCACCGTGGCTCAGGTGGTGTGATTACTCGACTTGGGACAATCGAAACCCTGATTCTGGGTGACTGTCGTGGATGGATGTGATGGGAATAAGTGTTAGTGAATACTGTGGGACGTTATAGTCCAGTGAATCATGTTAATATGATATTTGGAGGGGAATTGGCTACAAGTACTTCTGGGTACGAAGGAGATGGTCGTTTCCATCTCCACTCATCGACTTTGAATCTCGATACATAGACGGTGAAAGAGTGTAAACCAGTGAACAGTGAACCGTGTGAACAGTGAATGAAGTTGTATGAATAAACGGAAATGAAGGGGATGCGCGAAATGATACGAGTCGCTACTTCCCGATCAACCACATGCTAATTTATCAGTCCAGTCTCGAGGACTGTAGAGAGATCAAGGGAATCAACGTTCTCTTGTCTCATCAGGACAACGAATTCAACATCATCGTCTTGCCTGGATAATAATCGCTACCTAGCAAGACCACGAGATCGACGCGAGGGAACAACAACAAAGGAAGCGACTCCCTCACCCACAGCTAAGTATTTATACTGTTATGACAGTCTGTTGCCGGCCGGTAGGGTTGTTATAATATGTCTAAGTGCTGTGGCTATGTCAACGATCTCCAATGAACATCAATTACAGATAAGGGGTGAGTGATGGTTTAACAACGTGTGTACTCTCTTCCTTCTCTTTCTAATCAGTCCAATACTAAAATATACAGTCCACAACCATTATTATATCGTACGTACTAGTGCGATCTATTGTAATTTATATAACTGGTCCAGAGCGGACGTGGGCCTAGTGTGAGAATATCGAAGGGAGCCGTTTCAGCGACCATTACGGCTTAAGTTTTCTTACACCTCGCGGGAGTGACTGGTAAATATTAGTCGGTCACCTCCCGTTGAGATTATCTGTTTGTAAGTGGCGGTGAAGTCCATACAGGTAGTCTCACAATTCCCCACAGTGTGAAGATGAGGGAACACTGGTTTTGGGGACACATGCCCATATCTTGCAAGATGTGCAGGGGCTACAAATAGATGTTTGTTGTAGGCAGGACAGTGTGAACAATGGTGCACAATCACAATCGGTGTGTAGGGAAGTGCCACTCACCCCCCTCCCTGGGCTGCCCCGTGTGTAGTAAACAGTGACCCTTTCATAACCACTCACCCCTGCGCCTCAACCGACTGAAACAAAATAAATCCCAGGGTCCTGATGAGCTTTTTGCAAGGGTTCTTAAGGAATGCAAAATGAAACTCTGTGAACCAATATCTAACATTTTTAATTTATCTCTTCAAACAGGTGTAGTGTCTGATATGTGGAAGATGGCTAATGTAATTCCTATTTTTAAAGCAGGGGACAAGTCACTACCGTCAAATTACCGCCCAATAAGCCTGACCTCAATTGTAGGCAAATTACTAGAGTCAATTATAGCTGATATTATTAGACGCCATCTAGATAACCATAATTTGATTAATGATACTCAGCATGGATTCACGAGGGGCCGTTCCTGCCTATCTAATTTATTAACCTTCTTCACTAAAGCTTTTGAGGCTGTTGATCACGATAAAGAATTTGATATTGTTTATTTAGACTTTAGTAAGGCTTTTGATAGAGTACCGCACCAGAGACTGTTAAAGAAAGTGGCAGCTCATGGCATTGGGGGAAAAGTGCTGTCATGGATCGAGTCATGGCTCACCAATAGGAAGCAGAGAGTGTGCATAAATGGGGTTAAATCCGAATGGGGACTTGTAACAAGTGGTGTTCCACAGGGATCAGTCTTAGGCCCATTGTTATTTATAATAAGAACATAAGAAAGGAGGAACACTGCAGCAGGCCTGTTGGCCCATACTAGGCAGGTTCTTCACAATCCGTCCCACTAACAGAATATTTGCTCAACCCAATTTTCAATGCTACCCAAGAAATAAGCTTTGACAATTCTACCCACTCATGCGCGAGTCCCACTCAAATCCAACCCCTCCCACTCATGAATTTATCCAACCTAAATTTGAAACTACCCAAGGTCCTAGCTTCAATAACCCTACTAGGCAGACTGTTCCACTCATCAACTACCCTATTTCCAAACCAATACTTTCCTATATCCTTTCTAAATCTAAACTTATCTAACTTGAATCCATTATTGCGGGTTCTCTCTGGAGAGATATCCTCAAGACCTTATTTATATCCCCTTTGTTAATACCCATTTTCCACTTGTATACCTCGATCATGTCTCCCCTCATTCTACGTCTTACAAGTGAATGTAATTTTAGGGTCTTCAATCTTTCTTCGTAAGGAAGATTTCTAATGCTATGTATTAATTTAGTCATTCTATGCTGAATGTTTTCTAACGAATTTATGTCCATTCTGTAATATGGAGACCAGAACTGAGCTGCGTAATCTAGGTGAGGCCTTACTAATGATGTATAAAGCTGTAATATAACCTCTGGACTTCTGTTGCTAACACTTCTTGATATAAATCCCAGTAATCTATTTGCCTTATTACGTACGCTTAGGCATTGCTGTCTTGGTTTAAGGTTGCTGCTTACCATCACCCCCAAGTCCTTCTCGCAATCTGTATGGCTAAGTTCTACGTTATTTAACTTATAAGTGCTTGGGTTATGGACACTCCCGAGCTTCAGAACCTTGCATTTATCTACATTGAACTGCATCTGCCACTTTTCTGACCACGAATTAAGTTTGTCTAAATCTTCCTGAAGTTCTATGACATCTATGTTTGAATCAATTATCCTACCTATCTTCGTGTCGTCGGCGAATTTGCTCATATCACTAGTAATTCCCTCATCAAGGTCATTGATATATATTATAAATAACAATGGGCCTAAGACTGATCCCTGTGGAACACCACTTGTTACAAGTCCCCATTCGGATTTAACCCCATTTATGCACACTCTCTGCTTCCTATTGGTGAGCCATGACTCGATCCATGACAGCACTTTTCCCCCAATGCCATGAGCTGCTACTTTCTTAACAGTCTCTGGTGCGGTACTCTATCAAAAGCCTTACTAAAGTCTAAATAAACAATATCGAATTCTTTATCGTGATCAACAGCCTCAAAAGCTTTACTGAAGAAGGTTAATAAATTAGATAGGCAGGAACGGCCCTCGTGAATCCATGCTGGGTATCATTAATCAAATTATGGTTATCTAGATGGCTTCTAATAATATCAGCTATAATTGACTAGTAATTTGCCTACAATTGAGGTCAGGCTTATTGGGCGGTAGTTTGACGGTAGTGACTTGTCCCCTGCTTTAAAAAAGGAATTACATTAGCCATCTTCCACATATCAGACACTACACCTGTTTGAAGAGATAAATTAAAAATGTTAGATATTGGTTCACAGAGTTCCATTTGCATTCCTTAAGAACCCTTGCAAAAAGCATATCAGGACCCGGCGATTTATTTTGTTTCAGTCGGTCCAGCTGTTTCATAATCATTTCGCTAGTGACTGTGATATTACATAATTTATCTTCTTCTGGGCCTCTGTAAAAATTAATTACTGGGATATTATTAATGTCTTCCTGTGTGAAAACCGAGAGAAAATAATTATTAAAAATAGAGCACATATCATTCTCCTTGTCAGTAAGATGCCCAAAGTTATTTTTAAGGGGACCTATCTTATCCCTAACTTTTGTTCTATAAACCTGGAAAAAACTTTTGGGTTAGTTTTGAATCCCTAGCAACTTTAATTTCATAGTCCCGTTTAGCTTTTCTTATTCCCTTTTAACGTCCCTCTTAATGTCAGTATACTGATTTATAAGATGACCCTCACCTCTTTTTATGCGCCTATAAATTCCTTTCTTCTGCCCTAAAAGATATTTGAGCCTATTATTCATCCATTTTGGGTCATTTCTACTTGATCTAATTTCTTTATACGGGATAAATGTTCTTTGGGCAGCCTGTATAGTGTTAAGAAAACTGTCATATTGATACCTCTCTTCTTCACCCCAGTCCACAGTTGATAAGTGTTCTCTAAGTCCATTATAATCTGCTAAGCGAAAATCTGGGACCATTACTGAATTATCCCTACTATCATACATCCATTCAATGCTAAAGGTAATTGACTTGTGGTCGCTTGTATCAATGACCTTGACGAGGGAATTACTAGTGATATGGGCAAATTCGCCGACGACACGAAGATAGGTAGGATAATTGATTCAAACATAGATGTCATAGAACTTCAGGAAGATTTAGACAAACTTAATTCGTGGTCAGAAAAGTGGCAGATGTAATTCAATGTAGATAAATGCAAGGTTCTGAAGCTCGGGAGTGTCCATAACCCAAGCACTTATAAGTTAAATAACGTAGAACTTAGCCATACAGATTGCGAGAAGGACTTGGGGGTGATGGTAAGCAGCAACCTTAAACCAAGACAGCAATGCCTAAGCGTACGTAATAAGGCAAATAGATTACTGGGATTTATATCAAGAAGTGTTAGCAACAGAAGTCCAGAGGTTATATTACAGCTTTATACATCATTAGTAAGGCCTCACCTAGATTACGCAGCTCAGTTTTGGTCTCCTTATTACAGAATGGACATAAATTCGTTAGAAAACATTCAGCGTAGAATGACTAAATTAATACATAGCATTAGAAATCTTCCTTACGAAGAAAGATTGAAGACCCTTAAATTACATTCACTTGTAAGACGTAGAATGAGGGGAGACATGATCGAGGTATACAAGTGGAAAATGGGTATTAACAAAGGGGATATAAATAAGGTCTTGAGGATATCTCTCCAAGAGAGAACCCGCAATAATGGATTCAAGTTAGATAAGTTTAGATTTAGAAAGGATATAGGAAAGTATTGGTTTGGAAATAGGGTAGTTGATGAGTGGAACAGTCTGCCTAGTATGGTTATTGAAGCTAGGACCTTGGGTAGTTTCAAATTTAGGTTGGATAAATTCATGAGTGAGAGGGGTTGGATTTGAGTGGGACTCGCGCATGAGTGGGTAGAATTGTCAAAGCTTATTTCTTGGTAGCATTGAAAATTAGATTGAGCAAGTGTTCTGTTAGAGGGACGGATTGTGAAAGACCTGCCTAGTATGGGCCAACAGGCCTGCTGCAGTGTTCCTCCTTTCTTATGTTCTTATGTTAACCATTCAACTCACCCGCCTCACCCACCCTACTCCCAGCGCCACCCTATTTCCCCTCCCAGCCCACGATGGCACAGGGTGTGCCGGGCTCACAGGAAATTCCACTGCAGGGACAGCGCTCAGTTCATCAAGCTTCAACATCCGTGCGCATGATGGATGTCTGGGCACCCAGAGGGCTCCAGGTGGGAACAACCAACAGCCCCTCCCAGCAGACAGAGAGGACCTGGGATCTGCAATCAAACTGGCGTCCACCAGGACGTTGACACGTCCCCAGGGCAGCTCTCCTTCGGGCTGCTAGCGATGGTGCTCCTGCAAGCAGCAGAATCCTGGCGCAACCTGCTGCTGTTTGCAATGACTGTCTGGCTGTCGTGGCGAAGAGGGACAGGCACCTTGTAACATCTGTTGTTGGGGCAATGGATGCATTCCCTAGAATATTGCTCATTACTCTGTAATTTGTTCATGATTGTAACCATGTATGGACGTGTTTATGATTCATTACCTTTGTAACTGTCATGATTGTGACCAGCTCTACCTGGAGCTCATTACCTTTGCAACTTGTCATGATTGTGACCAGCTCTACCTGGATCTCATTACCTTTGCAACTTGTCATGATTGTGACCAGCTCTAGTTCATTACCTTTTTAACTTATCATGAGTGTGACCAGCTCTACCTGGAGCTCATTACCTTTGAAACTTGGTCATAATTGTGACCAGATCTAGTTCATTACCGCTGTAACTTGTTCAGCTATCAAAACTTTGGAGTCCAGTCAATGGACCAATTATGTACCTCTGTAATCTTTTGACTACCGCCCACAGGATGGGTATGGGGTCCATAATAAAGATATTAAACTAACTAACTAAAACTTGCGCTACTGTCCACAGGATGGATATGAGGTGCACAATAAACTAGCCACTTCGGTAGCAAAATCTTAATCTATCAGTGTCAAGTGCAAACTCATACTGTATGCAGATGACAGTGCTCTGTTAGTGTCAGGTAAAGACCCACAATATATAGCTAATGTAATAACACACGAACTGGAGTCCTGCAGCAAATGGTTAATAGACAACAAACTATCGTTACATCTCGGGAAACCACTGTCGTGGTTGAGAGACTACGATTTCAGGTCTTAGCATCGGGCACACACGTCTCACTCAAGGGTATCTCATGGAGAGGCACCCAGTTCCCATTTCAATTTGCCATGTCCTGTTGGACTGTCCTGTTTACCAACGAGCACGCAGAGTTTACCTCCAATGTCGTCACCGCACTAACACTCTTACTTTATCTTCCCTCCTCGCTGACGGCCCCTCCTTTGACACAGACTCCCTCATTGACTTTTTGACAGCAACAGATTTATTACTCAACGTTGGATTATACTTCGTTTAGCACTCCACACAAACTCTACCTCCGTTATATTCTCCATCATTGCTAGTTTCAGATCAAGTTCATACACCCTACCATGCAGCGCTGAATGACCCTCGTGGGTTTAGTTTTGTTTTGATAATAATAATAATAATAATAATAATAATAATAATGGAGACATTATGGGAGAGGCTATTTATATACAAAGGTGCACAAAGCCCCACAATATTATTCACGGCACCAGGTGTAGAATAATGTTGTGGTGTGGACTACGGGAAGTGGGTAAGCGTAAGCAAGGAAGAGGAAATGGGCAGGTGGTGATAATAGTAAGTGTGCAGGTTGTGGTGGCAGGAAGTAAGTGGTGGTGGGAGATGTGTAAGTGGTGGTGGTGGGAAGTGGGCAGGTGGTGGTGGTGCTAGGAAAATGACAGGTTGTCGGGGAGGAGGTGGGCAGGTAGTGGTGGTAAGGAGTTAGGCTGATGGAGGGTGAAAGTGGAGAAAATGAGAAATGGGACAGGAGGTAAAGCCGTCGAAGAGTGAATGACACGCGCATTACATTTTATTAAATAAAAACTGGATATATCAGCATTGTTCTGCTACCCTATTCTATATGATAGTTACACAGTGGAAACAAATCTATGTTTCTGTTTCATATTCCATCAGGCAGGATGGGGTTCAGTCAAGGTCATGAATTATGTCAGCCTGAGCTGGGAATCTTCAGTTGAGCAATGAGGATGTCGTGAAGTATGTGATGCGACTTTAGGGGACGTTGGAGATCCTTCCCCCTCCCTCCGTGATTACCTCGCCCCGGAAGTCACTTTACCAGCTAAGGTCACCTCTTTTGGGATGTGTGGAAACTTTTTTAGTCACTAAAGGTTCCACAGGGTAAGGGAGCCGTCAGGAGCCTTACACACCGAGGATCGGCCCTCGGAGTTTATAAACCCACACACCCAACAAAACATACGCACACTCCAGCTGATGACGGTGACTATTGTGTATATATTTGATTGATAGATTTATCCACCTAGGAACACCTAGGCAAGTTTGTACAGCTAGAGACTAACAGTAGGATTATTAAGGCAATGTTAGGTATTAATAGTGTAGCTCTAGCACCCTAATATAGGTAGTTATAGGCCTGAATAGGCAAGCATTAGATTATGTTAGCTAACGAGAACTGGCAGCTCTACCCTTGAATCTAGGCGTGAAAGAGCCCAGTTCTTTCTTCCCAGACCAGACTCCACTCGAGCAAGACGTGCTGAGATAGACAGCACCCCCCACGTGACCCAACATCTGTCCTGGGGCCACGGAGGAGATCCCGAAGTACCGCGGACATCTGCCTCCATCCAGACCCTGTCACAGTAAGACTAGGCTTTCTTTCTCTCAGTATCTGGCCAGTTTTCTGGGGGAAACGTTAGTGAGTTATCTGTGGGTCTTAGGCGGACGGACGACTTGTGTTGACAAAGTTTCTCCACTGCACATGGTGTTAGGAGGGGTTATATATAAGGAAGACCAGGACACATACCACC
The DNA here is from genome assembly GCA_009830355.1 of Cherax destructor. Classification (NCBI taxonomy): domain Eukaryota; kingdom Metazoa; phylum Arthropoda; class Malacostraca; order Decapoda; family Parastacidae; genus Cherax; species Cherax destructor. The sequence goes on along the minus strand of WNWK01010495.1, from coordinate 7,769 downwards.
CTTTTCTTTCAAGTAAGTAATCTCCCTTCTAGTATTGTGTAGGCAGTGTGGGGTTCCCCTTACTGCAATTAGCTAGAAATTTGTACCATAGCCACTTGTAAGTCTGAGAGAAGTGTCTCAGAGTGTCGGTGTCAACAGTGCTTGCCCAGAGTGCAGCTTACAAGGGGGCAGTCCAAACAAGTTTCTACAATGGTCCTTCTTAACCGAGATGTGGAATAGCTAGTTTAGCAGACACATTAGTCTTAATTAGCTAGACCACAGTTAATGTACCAGTCATTTTCGAAGCTAGGTTAGTTTTCACACCTAGGCCCAAAGACTTACTCAGGCTAGGTTAAGCTAACTAATCAGAAGTTATTATTTACAGTAATCTACAGGCAGGCCAAGTAGGCTAGTCAAGCTGTGAGTTTAGTTATTTACAGTGATTACAAGTAAGCCAGGTTAGGTAACTTGCATATTTAATTACTTACAGTGAACTGCAGGCAGCCACAGTTAGGGTAGGCCTCTGCAATAATTATAACAGTTATAACAGCTAGGTCAGATTTAACCTAGCTATTATTTACTTTGCAAGCTAGATTCAGGCTAGTTGCACACTAATTTCAACAGTGATAAAGTTAGGCTAGGTGTTACCTTCACCAGCTAACTATAATAATTGTCTAGGCTTAGTTAAGCCAAAGCTAATTACACAACATTATTCATATACTGTTTATAAGTGAATTACTGAATTTATTTTGTGCTGACCAATTGAATTTAATTTACAAAGACTACATATTTTTACTGTGTGAATTTTGTTGTAGTATTTGACTCATTTAATTTGTGATTTGCTGGCTCAAGCCCTGTAACTATTTACTATTGGGCACAGGGAGTTGCTAGGTTAAGCTTTCATAACAACAATATACATTTTAGTTGGGGTTGAGGACTAGCAGTGCATATTTAATAGTCAAGTCAACAGTTGTAAAGTAAAGCCATCAAGCTTGTTGAGGGGCTTTGGGAATCACTTATTCTCACCTAATACCGTGTTGTACTGTGGGGTGGGCTAATTGACGTATAAATTAGCGACAAACTCTAACTAAACCACAACTATGATGGGGGAGAATCAGGGAGCACCTACCCCACCCCTAAGCCAGCTAAAGCGGTCTATGAGTGCCCACAAGGGTCGACTAACCAGGGCATGTAGGGAGAGCCGTGCTGCCAGGGAAAACCCAGATGCAGATTGCGAGGATCTAGAAAGGTGTTTAGAGCTTTTAGAGGGAAGGCTAAAGGCATTGGAGACAGCCTATCTTCGTTACGAGACAGAAGCCTATGAGACAGAGGAACCTGACGATGTTGTCGAGACAGCTAGGGAGGAATGCGATGATCAGAGGGCCGAAGGTCTAACAGAGTGGGGACTCTGCAAAAAGTTAAAGAAAGCATTGAAGGCTAATACAGCAAGGTCAACAAATAATAGTACAGGGCACACACGTCAGCACAGTCCCCTTAGAGTGTTACCCAGATTACCTACATTAAATTTACCAACATTTGATGGAACTTTGACAGAGTACATTGCTTTCTGGGATCAGTTTAAATCACAGATAGATGACAGGGATGATTTGTCAGATGCCACCAAACTACAGTACTTACGTTCACAGCTCAAGGGTAAAGCCCTGGACTTGGTCCGGCACTACCAAACCACTGACGTTAATTATCAACATGCCAAGGATCAACTAAAGAATACGTATGGCAACACAGAGGAGATAATGATAGCTATATTTTATCGATTGTCCGATCTTGAGGCTTGCCGTCATGACCGCCAGAGCTTAGAGAAGTTCAAAATCGAAGTCACGAGTCTGACAAACAGTCTCAGAGATTTACACGATTGGGGCGGATCGGAATGGATGGTCAGTCAGACAATTCAGAGGAAACTAGCTAGCACTACAATACATGAGTTACATTTGAAGTATGGGACTAACCGGTTCACAATACAACAGATTGTTGAGGGGTTGAGTGATATCGTGATTCACCTGAGTATAGGTGAGAGAGAAAGGTCACCGCCATCATCACATAAACAAACAGTTAGTTACTCAGAAAACTCAAGAGATAGAACTAAGCACCCCCTCTAGGATCGGCACCTATTATGCCCAAGACAGGTCCTCAACCAAGGGGGAAACCACTAAGACATGTGTGTTCTGCGAAGGTGAACACACTAGCACGAGTTGCTTTCGGTATGCAACACTGAGCAGTAGGCGGCAGAGACTAAAGGAGTTGCAGCTATGCTTAAGGTGTTGTGGAAGACATGAGGCAGAAGATTGCCGGTCACATCTTTCAGAGTGCTATAATTGCCGGAAAGGTAAGCACCATACTGCACTATGTCACAACAATTTAAGGGAACCCCAGGCTAGTAGGGACGTTTCTCCAGTAGAGATAGAAGGCGAGCCCGAGCCTGAAGTGGTAGCCAGCGTGGTTAGTATGGGCAAAGTCTCTAATCTGAGTGAGAAGCACAGAGCTGCTGCCCTACCTACAGTCATGGCAGGGGTTGTGAACGGGAACAGAACCGAAACAACCCGATTATTCTTCGACTCAGGGGCACAAGTGTCCATGATAACAGAGAAGTTGGTGGCTAGGTTAAAGTTGAAGGCCACCGACAAATTTAATGCGACATTGGGAGGTGCTATAAGTCAGGGCCCACCCAAGTCTTATGATGTTGTGGATGTCACTGTTAAACTGGGTGGACATCGCAGAAATATTACAGCTCTGGTAGTAAATACGTTACCTGCGGCTATTACGACCAGAGGTCTTGCAGCAGCAACCAAGCGATTGAAAGACCTTGGTGTGAAGCTGGCAGACCAAGACATTACCACTGACACAGTCAGAAATGTAGGTATCCTGGTGGGAGCCAACTATCTTGATGACTTCCTGTCCACATGACGGACTGTTAAGGAAGGAATTGGTTTATACAGATCCCCAGTAGGATATATCATCGGTGGCAGAATTCCTCATGAGTTCCCTGCAACGCCAGAGAGGGGGTGTGTTCACACCCTGATAGCTGGGGGAGTAGTGATAATGAATGTTAGTGTACACGGTGAACCGCCGGGTAAGCCAAACCAAGTAGGAACTGACGAACACTTAGCCACCTTGGGGAGACGCTTTTATGGGGTACCTAAAGAGGGAGATAGATTGTCATTAAACCCAGGGAACCTCGTATCAGTGGGAAGAAGGGCTACCGGGGTATATAGGCCACTGGGTGGGAAAGTACGAAGCTGCTCAGACAAGGCTAGACATGTGAAAGACATTAAAGTTAAAGGGAAGGGTGTTAAAATCACCGGAACCCATAAGTTTACACCCCCAGCGATCCACACGGCGGAAACTGGACAGTCGGAGTTAAACCAGAGTCTGCTCGACGAGAGTGGCCGGATAGCACTTGTGTCCAGGGCCCGCCGTAAGGGCTTGCGGAAGGTGAACTTGACGTAGATGTATCGTCTACCTTCGTCGGCGGGAGGATGTGGAAACGTTTTTAGTCACTAAAGGTTCCACAGGGTAAGGGAGCCGTCAGGAGCCTTACACACCGAGGATCGGCCCTCGGAGTTTATAAACCCACACACCCAACAAAACATACGCACACTCCAGCTGATGACGGTGACTATTGTGTATATATTTGATTGATAGATTTATCCACCTAGGAACACCTAGGCAAGTTTGTACAGCTAGAGACTAACAGTAGGATTATTAAGGCAATATTAGGTATTAATAGTGTAGCTCTAGCACCCTAATATAGGTAGTTATAGGCCTGAATAGGCAAGCATTAGATTATGTTAGCTAACGAGAACTGGCAGCTCTACCCTTGAATCTAGGCGTGAAAGAGCCCAGTTCTTTCTTCCCAGACCAGACTCCACTCGAGCAAGACGTGCTGAGATAGACAGCACCCCCCACGTGACCCAACATCTGTCCTGGGGCCACGGAGGAGATCCCGAAGTACCGTGGACATCTGCCTCCATCCAGACCCTGTCACAGTAAGACTAGGCTTTCTTTCTCTCAGTATCTGGCCAGTTTTCTGGGGGAAACGTTAGTGAGTTATCTGTGGGTCTTAGGCGGACGGACGACTTGTGTTGACAAAGTTTCTCCACTGCACATGGTGTTAGGAGGGGTTATATATAAGGAAGACCAGGACACATACCACCCTTTTCTTTCAAGTAAGTAATCTCCCTTCTAGTATTGTGTAGGCAGTGTGGCACCACAACCATGACAGTCTCACACAAGAACCTTGTACCACCACAACCACAGTCTCTCACAAGAACCTTGTACCACCACAACCATGACAGTCCCACACAAGAACCTTGTACCACCACAACCATGACAGTCTCACACAAGAACGGTTCCCCTTACTGCAATTAGCTAGAAATTTGTACCATAGCCACTTGTAAGTCTGAGAGAAGTGTCTCAGAGTGTGGGTGTCAACAGTGCTTGCCCAGAGTGCAACTTACAAGAGGCCAATCCAAACAAGTTTCTACAGGATGGATCACCCTGCTTGTTGTGACCACCTCGACCAGGTATATTCATGGGTCACCCGTCCAGCTGACTTACTCGGGTAGGGATCCAAAGCCCCACTCCTCTAATTCCCACCAACCGTCTTCAGTTGGACGGTCTCCACCACCACTACCACATCCATTTCTTTGGATCCAAAGCCCATCTTCTCTCTCTTTCCTATTATCCATCTTCAGCTCCTGGTTGCTCTCCTCTATGACTCGCCCTTCCACCTCCATTTTCTTGGATCAAAGCCCCTACATCAAGCTGTTGGACTATAATCTTCCTCACCACCACCCCCACCAACCTCTAACATCTCAATCATTAATTAACGCTATCACTACCACTTCCACCATCCCCAACCACATCCGCCACCCTTCCAACCGCCTCCGCCTCCCCCTGTCACTTACGCCACCCCCACTAGTCATCAAAACATCCTGGAGTTTACCTGGAGAGAGTTCCGGGGGTCAACGCCCCCGCGGCCCGGTCTATGACCAGGCCTCATGGTGGATCAGGGCCTGATCTCATTCGATCAAAAGACTCATAAAGTTGGCTTCCTTAACAACATATATAACTGTCTTCTACAGCCCTTAATAACCAAACCCACACGTTTTACTGAGACATCTGAATCTTCCTTTGACCTTTTTTAGACAAACATAACAACTCCTCTAACAGTTTGCATGAGCATTACCCAGCCTTTCTTTTATCCAACATATCTAAATTACGTTCAGGTTCCAAGATGAGGTATCAATGAATAGTTCTGTCATGTCAATAATCACCATTGTCACAGAGAGAGTTCAACAACAATAATGATATTCTCTCATATGTCAAAACTTTCCTTCAAAAAATTCAATGTCTATATTACAAACACTATCGCTTAAAAAAAAAATAGTTCAGAATCAAGTGAGTAAATAGACCTTAGCTGACCAACAGCATCTTAATATCTATTGGCAAGAAGCACCTATGAAAATAATGTAGAATGTTCTTAATTCTCATAAAAAATATCAAATAGTTTACATAAACACCATCTTTTGAAGAAATCTAAACAACTTTGTTATGCAAACAGATTCGAAGAATTACAGTGTTATCAAAAAAGACCTGTAAAACACTTGCAAATTCTGGGATTGCGTAAAATTGTCAAGACGAAAGAAACTCCGTGGCCTTGTGGCAAAAACTCTCGCTTCACACGGTGAGTGTCCGTGTTCGATTCCCGGCGAAGGGTGGAAACATCGGGCGTGTTTCCTTACACCGGTTGTCTATGTTCACCCATCAGTAAAATGGGTACCTGGGTGTTAGTAAATTAGACACATATGCAACACTTGGGTATCTTTATTGAGGAAACGTTTCGCCACACAGTGGCTTCATCAGTCCATACAAAGGAGAATCGTGAAGAACAGGAGGAGAATGAGGTGGTCAGTCCCTCAACCTTGAGTCGATGTTGTTAGTCCATCAATCTTGAATAGAATACAACATATGAGCGTAGAGGAAGCTTATATACTGTAGACAGGAGAGGTGCAGCAGTTGTAGGAGGTGTCACATTTGTCCAATGTGGAAGTAGGTCGTGCCCAAGGAATAGGCAAGCGAAGAAATCCCTGTATTAAGATACCAAGATGTTGCAGTGTCAGACAGGATGTTCTTCACGATTCTCCTTTGTATGGACTGATGAAGCCACTGTGTGCCGAAACGTTTCCTCAATAAAGATACCCAAGTGTTGTATATGTGTCTAATTTACCAACTCGTCGGTTCTCTGAACCATTCATTTACACCTGGGTGTTAGTCGACTGGTGTGGGTCGCATCCTGGGACAAAATAGACCTAATTTGCCCGAAATGCTCCGCATAACAAGGGACTTTTTATATAGTAGTATATCATTGATATCAGCTAGGCCTGTATGCCTTGTACATGTAGTAAATAAAGATATTCTTATTATTATTATTATTACTGCCCAGACTAAATGAACCTACCATCCATGTTGCTGATCCAGGACATAAACTTAACTTCTCAATAATCGAGACTTACCCTGCCAACAAATTTCAACCTCCAGTGTTCAGGTTATCACAGTGACAATTACCAAAGCTCCATCTACCTGGCTCAACTACTCATACAGCGGTAACTTCAATGGAAAAATTACTCATTGCAGTTCTTTTCAAAGAATCTCTTGAAACGCAAACTTTCCCAAATATACTTAAGTCTATCCTCAAAAAATTTAGTAATGCAATTAGTATTTCACTTTTCTTTTCTCATTCAAGTAATTTGGGTAGGATACAACTAAGGTAACTATTACTTACCAATTGTTGCACCTCTGAGGCATGTGGGAATTTTGAGGCACTCTAGGTCACAAGGAGAGTGCCTCCCTTCGATACCCACTATCCTCACACATTACCAAAACCTAAAATAATTAATATATATTTAATAAACATAACCAGTAGTTCTGGTAAAACAATTATTGAAAAGGTGGACTGTATAATTTGACTTGCAGAAGGAGGGGGGATGGTACACTATCATTAACAATATTACAACAAATTAATTGAAACTTACCAAATTTTGTCTGGAGGTCGCTTGACTGTCACTGCATCACCCACAACCTCCCTAAATACATAAGACACTAAACTGGCCAGTCAGCTATCTATATAGAAAGACGGTATACTTAGCTGTGGGTATGAAGACAGCATTCTTTATCTTTCCCCTTCACCATCTAATTTCGAAGTCCTGCCAAGTCTCTGGTTTTGCACATTCTGCAAGACTATAATTCCGATTTGTCTTGCTCCTTTTTGGGTTATCCCATGCTGCTATGTATGATAATCTATGTAACTGTATTTGTGTATACCTGAATAAACTTATTTACTCCTATTTGGAAGGCTTGAACCCCATCAAGCCTCCGGAAACGCCGAAGAGTTCCCACAAATTACACTGTGGTCCGGCTCTTCAATTTCAATATGGCGACCTCTTATTTCACTATTTATCCACTTGATTATCGCGGTTTCTTCACAGTTCGCAGTGTAGTGCATTACCGCATTATTTTCCACTCATCTGAGGCAGTTTCACCACAATTTGTCCTCGGTGAAGTTTGATTTAATTAGACGGGTTTTATCCCCAGACTTCACTGAATTTTTATTATGGCGTCTTCCCTTCTTCCCCTCGAGCAAGCGCAGATTTTCCAAGAGTCAAATCAGCATCATTTTAATACACAATTATTATTTTATACAAAATTATACATGCCGACTTCCGGAAAATATACAAAATTTTCCACAGTTGTTAGACTCTGTCCATTCAGCT
>WNWK01010494.1:0-69879 GCA_009830355.1 Cherax destructor | reverse complement strand
AGATCTAACATTTATTAAAGATTTATGTTATTGTTGGCTCGGTAATTCTTTACTTGATCTGCTGTGTAATAGTTGCAGTTGCTGTTGGAATCATGTAAGTCATTTAATAATAGGTTGATATCAGGATCAATTCCTGTAATCATAAGATTTGATTGATTCTATAACTAGACCTGAAATAATAGATGATACTAAACTTAATAATATGGTACTAGATTAAATTCTTAGGAACTATTTGATTATTACAAATTTTTAATAAGAGTTTGTAGAGATATAAGGTATTTGACAGAGTTCTTGCAGTGAATTTGTACCTTAGTCAATTTATACAAATGCAATTAATTGAACTATGGTAGTTTACTAAAGCTGGGAAAAAAGGAGCTAGGGAAATAATAGCAAACAATGAAAGTAAAGTAAATTAGTACCTGAGTTAGCACCTTAATTATTATAAAAAAAAATAATATAAGAACTGTGGCAGTTGATTTTAAAAATAAAAACTAGGGAATATAATAGTAAACAATGAGAGTTAACACTTTGGAATATGATAGTAAACAAAAGAGTAAAAACCCCCTTTAGCACCAAAAAATTAGCACTTAATTTTTTTTTAAAGCTTCATGTAAAGGAATTATTGGATGAAGGCAGTACTAGGTATTGATTTGTTGGGAACAATTTCAAGAGAATATATAAATGGGGATTAAATTAAATGGACAGATAGTAAATATGATATGAATAATACAAGTAATAACAATAAAAAACGGGAAAAAAAACGAAAACAATTACGGGATGCGAGCAGTCATGTTGGTGGCGCAGATGTCACCATACATGATATAAATGGTTGTAATTCCTTGTAGAAACGTCGTAGAACATTGATTCTGGTACCATTGTGTAGCCAGAGAGTTAAGCTATTTTTCTATACCAATAACGCAATTTTCATATTTTTTCGAATATTTCTTCGCTCGCGAGCCGCGCGCTGCGGGAGACGGTTACCTCTCCTCTGAAGCCGATACCTGACCAGCCAGGCTGTGGTTCGTACGTTGGACTGCGTGCGGCCAGCAGTAACAGCCTGGTTGATCGGGCCCTGATCCACCATGAGGCCTGGTCACAGACCGGGCCACAGATGTTGACCTGGAACTCTAGAAATAACTAATACCATTGGTGCCTACCCACCTGGTAGTCTTCATATTCTTCGGGATACAATAACAATTCATATTCAATATTCTCCTCAACAGCCTGGGAGAGTACTAGAAGGATAATACACACCAGCTTGGTGTCCTCACACCAGCCTGGTGTCAGCCCTTCATATTCTCAGGGATAATAGATAATACAATACTAAAATAAAATAATCACCAGCTTGGTGTCCTCACCAGCCTGGTGGTCAGTCCTCTTCATATATTCTTCAGGGATAATAATAATAACAATACTAAAAATAAAATAATACACCAGCTTGGTGTCCTCACACCAGCCTGGTGGTCAAGTCCTCTTCATATATTCTTCAGGGATAATAATAATAACAATACTAAAAATAACAATAATACACCAGCTTGGTGTCCTCACACCAGCCTGGTGGTCAGGTCCTCTTCATATATTCTTCAGGGATAATAATAATAACAATACTAAAAATAACAATAATACACCAGCTTGGTGTCCTCACACCAGCCTGGTGGTCAGGTCCTCTTCATATATTCTTCAGGGATAATAATAACAACAATACTAAAAATAACAATAATACACCAGCTTGGTGTCCTCACACCAGCCTGGTGGTCAGGTCCTCGTCGCAGATTCTTCACTCGTCTTCGTCGTACCGACGACTTCCTTTGCTAGATCTGATAGGACGTCGAAAAGAATCATCGTCATATATTTCAGCTTCGGCAACATGGACGAAGTTGTTGTTATGGGATTCATTGTTGTCAGTGATATGGCGCCTTTCATGGAAGTTCTTCTTTCTTCTTCTTCTTGAAAACAAGATGCCAATCACGTTGGTCATCGTTGTTGGTGACGTGGCTGTCACTTAGATCGTCCTCGGGAACGTGGTTGCCACCTAGATCGTCCTCGGGAACGTTGCTGTCACCTAGGTCGTCCTCGGGAACGTGGCTGTCACCTAGGTCGTCCTCGGGAACGTGGTTGTTGGGGATGTGGTCAACACAGACGTCAGGTTCTTCCTGCTCACTGAGGGATGTTAAGCACTGTTCAGGCTGGCTCCTACCTTCACTTGTGTTGCGTCCCAGACGCAGGTTCCTCAACCAGTCTGGCTCAAACTTTAAAGTTTCGTCTTTTGGGACGTCATCTCTTGTCACCATCTTATGTTCAGGCTGGCTCCTACCTTCACTTGTGTTGCGTCCCAGACGCAGGTTCCTCAACCAGTCTGGCTCAAATTTTAAAGTTTCGTCTTTTGGGACGTCATCTCTTGTCACCATCTTATGTTCAGGCTGGCTCCTACCTTCACTTGTGTTGCGTCCCAGACGCAGGTTCCTCAACCAGTCTGGCTCAAACTTTAAAGTTTCGTCTTTTGGGACGTCATCTCTTGTCACCATCTTATGTTCAGGCTGGCTCCTACCTTCACTTGTGTTGCGTCCCAGACGCAGGTTCCTCAACCAGTCTGGCTCAAATTTTAAAGTTTCGTCTTTTGGGACGTCATCTCTTGTCACCATCTTATGTTCAGGCTGGCTCCTACCTTCACTTGTGTTGCGTCCCAGACGCAGGTTCCTCAACCAGTCTGGCTCAAACTTTAAAGTTTCGTCTTTTGGGACGTCATTTCCACTCACCATGTTATCTTCTTGGCTGGGATTGTCGTCTTCTTTTGAATTCTTATCTTCTTCACTTCTTTCTGTCCCATCTTCACTTCTTTCTGTCCCATCTTCACTTCTTTCTGTCCCATCTTCACTTCTTTCTGTCCCATCTTCACTTCTTTCTGTCCCATCTTCACTTCTTTCTGTCCCATCTTCACTTCTTTCTGTCCCATCTTCACTTCTTTCTGTCCCATCTTCACTTCTTTCTGTCCCATCTTCACTTCTTTCTGTCCCATCTTCACTTCTTTCTGTCCCATCTTCACTTCTTTCTGTCCCATCTTCACTTCTTTCTGTCCCATCTTCACTTCTTTCTGTCCCATCTTCACGACTTTTTGTCCCATCTTCACTTCTTTCTGTCCCATCTTCACGACATTCCCTCCTGTCCTGGAGATCTTCCCCACACTGGGAGTAGTTTTCCTGCACGGAGAGGGACAAAGTGTTGGTTAGGGAGATGGTGTTGGGGAGTATCACAGTGTTGGGGAGGGTCATAGCATCAGGGAGGGTCATGGTGTGGGGAAGGGGCTGTGAAGGACCAACAGTCTCCAAGGTAGCAGTGAATACTTGTTCACCACTCACCTCTGGGTTACCAATACTGGTAAGTGTTGGTGGCTTCTGAACTCTGAATATTGCACCAAGAGCGCAGTAAGTCGCTCCTAGCAGCGTCAAAACAACCAGCAGAAGGACTGGCATAAACTGGGAGAGTGAAGATGTTCCCTTGCAGGATTCGTTCATATCCTTGAGTAGGATCTCCAGTTGTTTGACATCCTGGCTGGCTTGGTACCCTCTGAAGAAGAAGCCCAGAACAGGCCAGGTTTGTGAAGCCCACCAAGGGCTTACCTGGCTTGCTGGGGTCTGTGGGAAGGTATAACTATTACAGTTTATAATTATCCCCATCCCAGGGATTCCACAAAGTTTCCGGGAAGAGACTCACAAGCCAAGGAGGCTTCCTCGACCTCCTTTAGGAGTCGTGTCCGGTCCTGTTCCAGCTCCTGGACCCATTCATCAACAACGCCATGTAAACAAACAAAAACGATGCTCAACACCACCACACCAACAACACAGCTGAAAGTTCTAAGCAATGCCATAGTTGGAACTACGACTCAAAGACTTAGGACAACTGTTTGATGTATTCCTAAGATAAGAAAACTTGAGAATAACACCGAATTATAATTGATGGCAAGTTTATCCCTGATATTGTTACAAGTAAAACATATGAAAAATATAGTGAGCTTAGAATGATGCTCTGGCCTTGTGTATAGTGATGGTGATAGATATTTATAGTGATGGTGATAGATATTTATAGTGATAATGTTGTGTATAGTGATGGTAATAGATATTTATAGTGATAATGTTGTGTATAGTGATGGTAATAGATATTTATAGTGATGGTGATAGATATTTATAGTGATAATGTTGTGTATAGTGATGGTGATAGATATTTATAGTGATAATGTTGTGTATAGTGATGGTAATAGATATTTATAAAGATGGTGATAGATATTTATAGTGATAATGTTGTGTATAGTGAGGGTGATAGATATTTATAGTGATAATGTTGTGTATAGTGATGGTAATTGATATTTATAGTGATAATGTTGTGTATAGTGATGGTAATAGATATTTATAGTGATGGTGATAGATATTTATAGTGATAATGTTGTGTATAGTGATGGTAATAGATATTTAAAGTGATGGTGATAGATATGTATAGTGATAATGTTGTGTATAGTGATGGTAATAGATATTTATATTAATGGTGATAGATATTTATAGTGATAATGTTGTGTATAGTGATGGTGATAGATATTTATAGTGATAATGTTGTGTATAGTGATGGTAATAGATATTTATAGTGGTGGTGATAGATATTTATAGTGATAATGTTGTGTATAGTGATGGTAATAGATATTTATATTAATGGTGATAGATATTTATAGTGATAATGTTGTGTATAGTGATGGTGATAGATATTTATTGTGATAATGTTGTATATAGTGATGGTGATAGATATTTATAGTGATAATGTTGTGTATAGTGATGGTAATAGATATTTATATTAATGGTGATAGATATTTATAGTGATAATGTTGTGTATAGTGATGGTGATAGATATTTATAGTGATGGTGATAGATATTTATAGTGATAATGTTGTGTATAGTGATGGTAATAGATATTTATATTAATGGTGATAGATATTTATAGTGATAATGTTGTGTATAGTGATGGTGATAGATATTTATTGTGATAATGTTGTATATAGTGATGGTGATAGATATTTATAGTGATAATGTTGTGTATAGTGATGGTAATAGATATTTATAGTGATGGTGATAGATATTTATAGTGATAATGTTGTGTATAGTGATGGTGATAGATATTTATAGTGATGGTGATAATGTTGTGTATAGTGAGTTAGTTTAATATCATAGTGCTGGTGATAGATATTTATAGTGATGGTGATAGATATTTATAGTGATGGTGATATATATTTATAATGATAATGTTGTGTATAGTGATGGTAATAGATATTTATAGTGATGGTGATGGATATTTATAGTGATAATGTTGTGTATAGTGATGGTAATACATATTTATTGTGATGGTGATAGATATTTATAGTGATAATGTTGTGTATACTGATGGTGATAGATATTTATAGTGATGGTGATAGATATTTATAGTGATATTGATAGATATTTATAGTGATGGTGATAGATATTTATAGTGATGGTGATAATGTTGTGTATAGTGATGGTAACAGATATATATAGTGATGATGATAATGTTGTGTATAGTGATTGTAATAGATATTTATAGTGATGGTGATAATGTTGTGTATAGTGATGGTGATAGATAATCATAGTGATGGTGATAATGTTGTGTATAGGGATGGTAATAATGTGTATAGTGATGGTAATAATGTGTATAGTGATGGTAATAGATATTTATAGTGATGGTGATAATGTTGTGTATAGCCTTACTTAATGCTATGCCTAGCCAGCCCCATCATTATATGATCAGTTTTGCTGATGATATAATGATTCACACCACCGGATTCTCCAACACCCAAAACATCCTTAACCATGTACTAGCCTCGTGTCAAGACCTGGGGTTGATAATCTCTACTGATAAAACAAAGATACTCAATAGGCGTCCTCCTCGACAGAGAGGCACAGTTCGCCAGATCCAGTTGCATGATGGGTCTCTTTTAGAATATGTAAACAGATACAGGTATCTAGGCTTTGAGGTCCCACTACTTGGACCTGTTGTAACGAGACTTTGTCGTCAATACAAAGAAAGGCTGAGAGCACTTAGAGTTGTGGCAGGGTTTCACCCCAGGTATGGTGCTAATGTTAAAATTGTGAAAATGATGTATCTTGCTTATATTAGATCATTAGTTGATTATGCTGCCCCACTACTTGCTCTTGTGTCTGACTGGAAGCTTGGAGGGTTGGAAAACTGCAGAACGAAGCAATGAGGATCATTTTAGGATGCCCTCGTACTGCCAAAATTTTAAATATGCAGAAAGAACTTGATATTCCAAGCATCAGAGATCGTGTTACTGAAAGAAATATCCTAATTGGGGTTAATATGCTCAGGCAAGCCCATTCAAACCCATGCACAGAAGCCCTCCAAACTTTCCTCAGCACTGGTGAACATCCCTCCAGATGGATCGAAAAACTGGAACCGACCTCCGCATGAATCAGATACATGATCTGTGGCAAGTAAGGCAACAGCGGCACTTCTCCGCTCCATGGAATATTACCCCATTCCAAACTACCATCCCTCCATTTCCCCCAAACTACTTCTTAAATCACAACCAAAGCTTCGCCTTGAAGCCAAACATGATGCCTTAAACTGTATTGATAATTTAGCCAAACAGCACACTCTCTCACAAATTATTTACGTTGATGGTTCTGTTCACCAATCCACTGGTGCAGCTGGTAGTGCTGCTGTTGTCATACAGAGTGATGGCTCTCTTAAAGAAATTGGAGCACGCATCAATAACTGGGCCTCTACCCTTCAGACAGAACTGTTTGCCATACTCCTTGCACTCAAATGCGTCCATGTATCTAAGGTTAACTCTCTAATTGTAACTGATTCTCTGTCATCCATAAATGCTCTCAACTCATCAAGTATAACTTGTAGCATGCTCGTGTCAGAAGCCAGGCACAGGTATGGTAGGATTCTGGATAGTAGAGTCAGAGTGCACATGCTGTGGATTCCATCTCACATTGGTCTTCAGATGCATGATAGAACTGATAAATTGGCTAAGTTTTATGCTTTCAAAGAGGGGATAGATTACAATCTTGGCTTGTCAGTTAGCAGTTTGAGAACAATAATACGAAAAGAACTTCAACTGAATTTTATTGACTTAAGACTCAGGGAGTTTGACACCAGTCAGTCCATCTATCATCATTCTATCATGCAGGAGGAGCCACATGTCTATGGTGCATCCAACAAAATAAGCAGACTCTTGGATGTCACTACCGCCCGCCTCCGGCTGGGTTACAAGTATCTTTGGCAGGTTAAATCACCACCACCAGATGTAGACCAAACAAGATGTAAACTTTGCCAGTTGGATTATTGTCACACCCTGCGTCATTATGTATTGGAATGCGATAAAATTAATGAATTCAGAGACTACTCATTCAGAAATGTTCAAGATATGTCAAAGTATTTTATCCACAGTGGTATATTACAGACCATTCTGGAAAAATACCCTGACTTTGCTCCCTGTAAATAAAGCATTGACACGTGTGTGTGTGTGTGTATGTACATGTGTGTATGTGTATGTGTGTATGTATATACATGTATGCGTGTGTATGTGTATATGTATATGTGTGTGTGTGTGACCCAACAATTAAAATTTGCACCAATAACTCATTACAGTTGTGGCTGGGTGTAGACTAATAGATTGCTCATTGCTTTATAATTTGTTCATGAGTGCAACCATGTACAGACGTAAGTAAATTTACTTACATGATTCATTACCTTGTAACTAGTGAATTAATTACCATTGTACCTTGTTCAGCTATCAAAACTTTGGGGCCCAGTCTCTGGACCCTATATATACCTCTGTAATCTGCAAATACCTTTGTAACTTGTCATGATTGTGACCATCTGAGTTCATTACCTTTGTAACTTGCTCAGCTATCAAACTTTGAGGTCCAGTCCCTGGACCCATTATGTACCTCTGTAATCTTTTGACTACCGCCCACAGGATGGGTATGGGGTGCATAATAAAGATATCAAACTAACTAGTGATGGTAAGAGATATTTATAGTGATGGTGATAGATGCATAATTTCGGTAAAATGTAGTGTATAGTGATGATAGATGTAGAGTAATGAGAGATATAGTGTACATTGACTGAGGAAAACAAGAGGATTCGTGGTAATCCTGTTGAGAATCCTCAAGCCAAGAAAGGAACCTGGACAGTGGCTGGAACGCATGGGACAAAGTTAAGATAAGATAAGATTTCTTCGGATTTTTAACCCCGGAGGGTTAGCCACCCAGGATAACCCAAGAAAGTCAGTGCATCATCGAGGACTGTCTGTCTTATTTCCATTGGGGTCCTTAATCTTGTCCCCCAGGATGCGACCCACACCAGTCGACTAACAACCCAGGTACCTATTTGCTGCTAGGTGAACATGACAACAGGTGTAAGGAAACACGTCGAAATATTTCCACCCGCCGGGAATCGAACCCGGGCCCTCCGTGTGTGAAGCGAGAGCTCAAGCCACCAGACCACCGGATGGATGGAGAGGTAGAATCAACGAAGAACCAAGAACCTGTTGTGGAAACATCTAACCGATTCTCCGTGTTACCCGATGAATGTGAGTCGACTACTGGGAACATCACGACGAACGACACCAAGGAAGGTAAGAACATTGTTGTTGTTGGTGATAGTCAGATTAGGTACATGGATAGAGCCTTCTGCTTGAAAGATAGAAGTATGAGACAGAGGGTTTGCTTTCCTGGGGCTGGGATGGAGGATATTGTTAGCCGTCTGGACGACATCATGAGAGGTAATGGGAGCAATCCTATTATCTGTCTCAGTGCTGGAGGCAACGATGTTGGCAGACATAGGAGTGAGGACCTGACTAGCAGGTATAGGTCAGCAATAGACATAATTAGGAAGAAGGGTGGGAACCCTGTCATATGTAGTATTTTGCCAAGGAGAGGAGTTGGAAATGAATGGTTGTCCAGGGCAATTGGTGTCAATTGCTGGCTGGACAAATACTGTAAGGAAAATGCAGTAACATTCATAGACAACTGGGACCTCTTCTATGGCAGAAATGACATGTATGCCAGGGATGGGGTTCACTTATCCAGGTCTGGGGTGGGGGCACTGGCAATTGCAGTGGAGGGAGCTGTTAGGGTTTTAAACTAATAAAAGTTAGTGGTATGGGTTTTGGCGGAAAAACAGTGAAGTCCCAGCGTAGTAATATTATGAGTTCTAGGAGAACTAGTAATAGGCAGAATTAGGTGGATACTGGAAAGCCAGTGGCACTAGATGACAAGGACAGTAATAGGTATAGTGGAAAAACAGAAATGAGCAGGAAGGGTGGTAAAGAGAAAGGAGGATCTTTAAATATATATTATAGTAATTGTAGTAGTGCTAGGAATAAGATGGACGAGTTGAGATTAGTTGCTAGTGCAAGTAACATTGATGTATTTGCCATAACTGAGACGTGGTTTAATTAAAAAAATCGAGACATTCCTGCTGAATGTCATATTCAGATTTTAAATTGTTCCAAGTAGACAGAAGAATCGGGAAGGGGGGTGGGGTGGCACTGTATGTCCGTGATCATTTAAATTGTTGTATAAAAACGGGTATAAAGTCTGAAATAACACATACAGAGTCTGTCTGGATAGAATTTTTAGAGGGGTGTGAAAAATTGATTTTAGGCGTGATATATCGTCCTCCAAACTTAGATAGGGAACAAGGGAGACTACTCTGGGAGGAAATTGTTAAGGCCATAAGGCACGATAACGTAGTAATTCTAGGAGACTTTAACTTTAGTCAGATTGATTGGAATTTCTTGACAGGGAATTTAAAATCTAACGACTTTTTAGTAGTTCAGAATAGTTTTTTGAAGCAGTTTGTGACAGAACCTACAAGGGGGAAATAACCTACTTGACTTGGTTCTGGCAAGCAAGGAATCCCTTGTTATTAATTTAGAAATTACAGAGGAACTTGGCACAAGCGACCATGTATGGTAGTAGGGATAATTTAGTAACTGTCCCAGATTTTCGCTTAGGAGATTATAATGGGCTTAGAGAACACTTATCAATTGTGGACTGGGGTAACGAAGAGAGGTATCAATATGACAGGTTTCTTAACACTATACAGGCTGCCCAAACAACATTTATCCCGTATAAAATAAACAAACAAATTTTATTTCATTGCAATTTTACATAGATATTTGTAGTTACAATCATAAAGTGAAGTGCAAGGAGAGCCACTGACATGCCATGGTGAAGAGCAAGGACAGCCACTGACATGCCATGGTGAAGAGCAAGGACAGCCACTGACATGCCATGGTGAAGTGCAAGGACAGCCACTGACATGCCATGGTGAAGTGCAAGGAGAGCCACTGACATGTCATGGTGAAGTACAAGGACAGCCACTGACATGCCATGGTGAAGTGCAACGACAGCCACTGACATGCCATGGTGAAGTGCAAGAACAGCCACTGACATGCCATGGTGAAGTGCAAGGACAGCCACTGACATGCCATGGTGAAGTGCAAGGACAGCCACTGACATGCCATGGTGAAGTGACAAGACAGCCACTGATATGCCATGGTGAAGTGCAAGGACAGCCACTGACATGCTATGATGAAGTGCAAGGACAGTCACTGACATGCCATGGTGAAGTGCAAGGACAGCCACTGACATGCCATGGTGAAGTGCAAGAACAGCCACTGACATGCCATGATGAAGTGCAAGTACAGCCACAGGTGGTCTGGTGGCTAAAGCTCTCGCTTCACACGGCGAGGGCCTGGGTTCGATTCCCAGCCAGGGCAGATACATTGGGCGTGTTTCTTTACACCTGTTGTCTATGTTCCCCATCAGTAAAATGGGTACCTGGGTGTTAGTCGACTGGTGTGAGTCGCATCCTGGGACACTAACCTAATCTGCCCGAAATGCTCAGCATAACAAGGGACTTTCTATATAGTAGTATGTCACTGATGTCAGCTAGGCCTGTATACCATGTACATGTACTTGTAGTAAATAAAGATATTATTATTTTTATGCCATGGTGAAGTGCAAGGACAGCCACTGACATGCCATGGTGAAGTGCAAGGAGAGCCACTGACCGATGACATGGTGGCTAGCACTCTTGCTTCACGCACGGAGGGCCCGGGTTCAATTCCCGGCGGGGCCGAAACATTTCGAAGTGTTTCCTTACATACACACACACACACACACACACATTATATATATATATATATATATATATATATATATATATATATATATATATATATATATATATATATATATATATATATATATATATATATATATATATATATATATATATACAACAGGCCTAGTGTCTAATCGACATGTGCCTAGGACAAAATGGTAACTAACATGCCATAGTGAAGTTTTAGTTTGATATCTTTATTATGCACCCCATACCCATCCTGTGGTTGGTAGTCAAAAGATTACAGAGGTACATAATGGGTCCAGGGACTGGACCTCAAAGTTTTGATAGCTGAGCAAGTTACAAAGGTAATGAACTAACAAGCTACAAAGGTAATGAACTCACAAGTTACAAAGGTAATGAACTCACAAGTTACAAAGGTAATGAAACATGTAAGTAAATTTACTTACTTACGTTTATACATGGTTACAATCATGAACAAATTATAAAGCAATGAACAATTCACTAGTCTACACCCGGTCACAACTGTAATGAGTTCTTGGTGCAAATTTTATTGTTGGTCACACACACACACATATACATACACACTTACATATACACATACACACACATACATACACACAGTGCAAGGACAGCCGCTGACATGCCATGATGAAGTGCAAGGACAGCCACTGACATGCCATGGTGAAGTGCAAGAACCACTGACATGCTATGGTGAAGTGCAAGGACAGCCACTGACATGCCATGGCATTAGGGGCAGCTTAATCTAATGACTTACAGACTATGTACATAATATTAGAGAAATTGATTGAGTTTATTCTAGTTATATATTTGATTGTTCAAATTACAATATGATAATATTACATTGTAACAAGTGTTTAGGAGGATGGTAATATAATAGTAAAAATTGAGATTATCTTAAGGAAAATAACATTGAGCATTTTTTAAAGTAATTTATAGTATGAGTAATTAGTTTAGGGTGAGTAGGGGATAACATATTAGTAAAAATTTAAATTATCTTATAGGATAATAATATTGAGCATTTTTAATGTAATTAACAGAATGAGTATTTAGTTTAGGGTGAGTAGGTGGTTTTTGAGAAGAGTCTTAAATTGATTTTCAGACAAGGTTATCTTAGTATTTACTGGTAATGAATTCCAGATTCTGGGGCCCTTTATGTGCATAGAATTTTTACATAGGTTGATATGGACTCGGGGTATATCAAAAAGTGATCTGTGTCTTGTGTTGTGGTCATGGGTCCTATTAAAGTTGGTGAGGAGAATTTTGAGTGGAGAGTTTATATTAGAGTGTAGAGTTTTATGTATGTAGTAGGCACAAGAGTAAGTATGAATGTTCTTTACGGTGAGTAGTTTTAGGCTTTTGAATATTGGTGGAGTATGCTGTCTAGAGTGGGAATTTGTTATCATTTTGACTGCAGCCTTTTGCTGGGTTATGAGTGGCCCGGTGGTCTGGTGGCTAGAGCTCTCGCTTCACACACTGAGGGCCCGGGTTCGATTCCCGGCGGGTGGAAACATTTCGACGTGTTTCCTTACACCTGTTGTCATGTTCACCTAGCAGCAAAAAGGTACCTTGGTGTTAGTCGACTGGTGTGGGTCGCATCCTGGGGGACAAGATTAAGGACCCCAATGGAAATAAGACAGACAGTCCTCGATGACGCACTGACTTTCTTGGGTTATCCTGGGTGGCTAACCCTCCGGGGTTAAAAATCCGAAGAAATCTTATCTTAAGGTGATTTAATGTTGTTGATCCCCATGCACAGATTCCATAAGTGAGATAAGGGTAGATTAGTGAATGATATAGTGCAAAGAGAGCTGATTGAGGCACAGTAGCATATCTTTGATAATATGCCTACTGTCTTTGAGATTTTCTTGGAAATTTGTTGTATGTGTGTTTGGAATTTAAGACTACTGTCAAGGTGGATTCCTAGGAATTTTCCCTCTGTGAGTCTTGTGATGGGTGTACCATTGAGTGTTATGTTAAGTGGAACATTTGTGGCTTTGTTTCCAAACTGTATGAAGTAGGTCTTGTCATTATTGAGAGTAAGTTTGTTAGTCGTCATCCATGTTGATATTTTCTGTAATTCGGCATTAACAGTGTTGGCCAGTATAACTGGATTTGGGTGAGAGAAGACATATGTTGTGTCATCTGCAAATAAAATGGGTTTGTAGATGAATGGTTCAGAGAACCGACAAGTTATAAATTAGACACATATGCAACACTTGGGTATCTTTATTGAGGAAACGTTTCGCCACACAGTGGCTTCATCAGTCCAATACAAAGTAGAAAGGTGTAAGGAGAGGAGGAGTTTGAGGTTATCAGTCCCTCGGCCTGGAGTCGATGTGTTCAGTCCATCAATCTTGTTAGAAGTGTAGCACAAGGCCGTAGAGATGGCTTATATGCTGTAATCAGGTGAGGTGAAGCAGGAGGAGGCGGAGTCATAGTAGTACCATCCACTATTCTAAGTAGGTCTTCGTCCAAAGGTTGGACAAGTGTAGAAGAATTCGTTTGTATCAAGATCCCAAGCTGTTGCTGTGTCAGACAGGATGTAGATGAATGGTTCAGAGAACCGACAAGTTATAAATTAGACACAGCTTGGGATCTTGATACAAACGAATTCTTCTACACTTGTCCAACCTTTGGACGAAGACCTACTTAGAATAGTGGATGGTACTACTATGACTCCGCCTCCTCCTGCTTCACCTCACCTGATTACAGCATATAAGCCACCTCTACGGCCTTGTGCTACACTTCTAACAAGATTGATGGACTGAACACATCGACTCCAGGCCGAGGGACTGATAACCTCAAACTCCTCCTCTCCTTACACCTTTCTACTTTGTATTGGACTGATGAAGCCACTGTGTGGCGAAACGTTTCCTCAATAAAGATACCCAAGTGTTGCATATGTGTCTAATTTATAAAATGGGTTTGAGTAGTTGTGATGCATTCGGTAGGTCATTTATGTAAATGAGGAATAGGAGTGGCCCCAGGACACTTCCTTGAGGGACTCCGACTGTAATTTGTTGTGTGGAAGAGTTCGCTCCATTTGTATATACGTATTGGCTTCTGTTACTGAGGTATGACTTTATGTAGTTGAGTGGGTGCCCCCTTGTACCATAGTGTGCTAATTTTGTGAGCAGTAAATCATGGTCGACTGTATAAAAATCTTTTCGTAAATCAATGAAGATTCCCAGTGGGACTTCTTTCTTCTCAAGTGCGGTGTATATTAACTCTAACATGTGTATAATAGCATCGTTTGTGCTCTTGTTGGTCCTGAATCCAAATTGACAGGGGTTAAGTACATTGTGTGAGACGAGGTAGGAATAGATCTGTCTATGAATTAATTTTTCGAAGATTTTAGAAAGCAGTGGTAAATTAGAAATTGATCTATAATTATTCAGGTCTGTTTGATCACCTCCTTTGTGGATCGGGGTGACCTTAGCTATTTTGAGAATTGATGGAAAGGTAGAGGCTTCAATGGATTTATTGAATAGTGTTGCTATAATTGGTGACAGTACCTGTGAAGCTTTTTTGTACATAAAAGTTGGTAAGCTGTTTATGTCTCCTGCCTTGTTTTTAAGGGTGTTGATTATGAGCGAGACTTCAATTGGGTTGGTAGGAGCTAGGAATAGCGTATTAGGGTAGGTGTTTGTGAGGTAGTCTGTTGGACGGGTGTTCGAGCTTGGGATTTTACTCGCTAGATTCTTTCCTATGGTGGAGAAGAAAACATTAAGTCTGTTTGCTGTCTCAGTTGGTGAGAGTAGGGGTTCATCTGTTTTTGATAATTTTATGGTATTGTTCTTGGATATCTTTTTATTTCCTAGAATTGCAGATAGGGTTTTCCAAGTCTTTTTCATATCACCTTTTATGTTCTGGAGTCTGTTCTCATAATACAAATTTTTGGACCTTCTTATGATGCTGGTAAGGATTGTTGAGTAGCGTTTGGATTGTTCTCTGGTTATTAGACCCCTTCTGTATTGTTTTTCATATTGGTGCCTTTTGTTAATGGATTTAAGGATGCTGGGTGTTAGCCAGGGATTGTTAAGTCTCTTAGCTGTGATCTGTTTAGTTTTTTTAGGGCAATGTTTGTTATAGAGGTGGTGGTTTTTTTTTAAGGAAATTCTTGATGCATTCATTAGTATCTGAATATGTTTCTAACTCATTATGCCAGTCAATGTTAATCATAGCTGTTATAAAGTTATTAACAGCTGACTCGTTATGTAGTCTGAAGGTAACTTTTGTAATATCTCTTGGCAATTTACCTAGGTTGGTTATGAGAAAGGTAGGGTAGTGGTCTGTGGTGTTGTCTGTGATTATGCCTGATTTTAGAGGGGATATAGTGTTAGTCCAGATGTGGTCTAATAATGAGATACTAGTCTCAGAGATTCTTGTAGGTTTTGATATTGTTGGTAGTAACAAGCAGTTGCTCATAGTGTTTGTGAATTTGGTTACCTGTGGGTCCTGGTCATGTAGGAGATTTATGTTGAAATCTCCTGTGAGCAGTAAATGGTCTTTGTTCATGTGTGCATCAGTTATCAGGTTTCCTAGTTTTTCACTAAAGTGGTGAATGTTTGACTGTGGTAATCTGTAGATGTTTATCACTGTGAGGCGTTTTTGCAGGTCTTTTGATTTAAATTTAGCTATAATATATAATATATATATCCTGCCAGGTGACTGTGAAACAGAAACCTGAAACTGTTTTACATGATGGTAGGATTGCTGGTGTCTTTTTTCTGTCTCATAAACACGCTGGATAACAGGTATATCTAGCTACTTCTACTTACACTTTAGGTCACACTACACTGGCATACACATGCATATATATACATACACACATCTAGGTTTTTCTTCTTTTTCTTAATAGCTCTTGTTCTTTTTATTTTCTCTATTGTCCATGGGGAAGTGGAAAAGAATCTTTCCTCCGTAAGCCATGCGTGTCGTATGAGGCGACTAAGATGCCGGGAGCAATGGGCTAGTAACCCCTTCTCCTGTACAAATCTACTAAAAACGAGAAGAAGAAAAACTTTATAAAATTGGGTTGTCTGAATGTGCGTGGATGTAGTGCGGATGATAAGAAAGAGATGATTGCCGATGTTATGAATGAAAAGAAGTTGGATGTCCTGGCCCTAAGCGAAACAAAGCTGAAGGGGGTAGGCGAGTTTCAGTGGGGAGAAATAAATGGGATTAAGTCAGAGTATCTGAGAGAGTTAGAGCTAAGGAAGGGGTAGCAATAATGTTGAAGGATCAGTTATGGAAGGAAAAGAGGGAATATAAATGTGTAAATTCAAGGATTATGTGGATTAAAATAAGGGTCGGATGCGAAAAGTGGGTCATAATAAGCGTGTATGCACCTGGAGAAGAGAGGAGTGTAGAGGAGAGAGAGAGATTTTGGGAGATGTTAAGCGAATGTATAGGAACTTTTGAGCCAAATGAGAGAGTAATTGTGGTAGGGGACCTAAATGCTAAAGTGGGAGAAACATGCAGAGAGGGTGTAGTAGGTAAGTTTGGGGTGCCAGGTGTAAATGATAATGGGAGCCCTTTGATTGAACTTTGTATAGAAAGGGGTTTAGTTATAGGTAATACATATTTTATGGAAGAGGGTAAGGTACCTAGGGATTGGCAGAGAGCGTGTATTGTTCCTTTGTATAAAGGCAAAGGGGACAAAAGAGAGTGCAAAAATTATAGGGGAATAAGTCTGTTGAGTGTACCTGGTAAAGTGTATGGTAGAGTTATTATTGAAAGAATTAAGAGTAAAACAGAAAGCAGGATAGCAGATGAACAAGGGGGCTTTAGGAAAGGTAGGGGGTGTGTAGACCAAGTGTTTACAGTGAAACATATAGGTGAACAGTATTTGGATAAGGGTAAAGATGTTTTTGTGGCATTTATGGATTTGGAAAAGGCGTATGATAGGGTAGATAGGGGGGCAATGTGGCAGATGTTGCAGGTGTATGGAATAGGAGGAAGGTTACTGAAAGCAGTGAAGAGTTTTTATGAGGATAGTGAGGCTCAGGTTAGAGTGTGTAGGAGGGAAGGGGACTATTTCCCAGTAAAAGTGGGCCTTAGACAAGGATGTGTGATGTCACCGTGGTTGTTCAATATATTTATAGATGGGGTTGTAAGAGAAGTGAATGCGAGGGTCTTGGCAAGAGGTGTTGGGCTAAAAGATAAAGAAGCAAATACAAAGTGGGAGTTGTCACAGTTGCTTTTTGCTGATGACACTGTGCTTTTGGGAGATTCTGAAGAGAAGCTGCAGAGGTTGGTGGATGAATTTGGTAGGGTGTGTAAAAGAAGAAAATTGAAAGTGAATATAGGAAAGAGTAAGGTGATGAGGATAACAAAAAGAATAGGTGACGAAAGATTGGATATCAGATTGGAGGGAGAGAGTATGGAGGAGGTGAATGTATTCAGATATTTGGGAGTGGACATGTCGGCGGATGGGTCTATGAAGGATGAGGTGAATCATAGAATTGATGAGGGGAAAAGGGTGAGTGGAGCACTTCGGAGTCTGTGGAGACAAAGAACCTTGTCCATGGAAGTAAGAGGGAATGTATGAGAGTATAGTTATACCAACGCTCTTATATGGGTGTGAAGCATGGGTGATGAATGTTGCAACGAGGAGAAGGCTGGAGGCAGTGGAGATGTCATGTCTGAGGTCAATGTGTGGTGTGAATATAATGCAGAGAATTCGGAGTTTGGAAATTAGGAGGAGGTGCGGGATTACCAAAACGATTGTTCAGAGAGCTGAGGAGGGGTTGTTGAGGTGGTTTGGACATGTAGAGAGAATGGAACGAGACAGAGTGACTTCGAGAGTGTATAAATCTGTAGTGGAGGAAGGCGGGGTAGGGGTCGGCCTAGGAAAGGTTGGAGGGAGGGGGTAAAGGAAGTTTTGTGTGCGAGGGCTTGGACTTCCAGCAAGCATGTGTGAGCGTATTTGATAGGAGTGAATGGAGGCATATGGTTTTAATACTTGACGTGCTGTTGGAGTGTGAGCAAAGTAACATTTATGAAGGGATTCAGGAAACCGGCAGGCCGGACTTGAGTTCTGGAGATGGGAAGTACAGTGCCGGCACTCTGAAGGAGGGGTGTTAATGTTGCAGTTTTATAACTGTAGTGTAAAGCACCCTTCTGGCAAGACAGTGATGGAGTGAATGATGATGAAAGTTTTTTTTTTTCGGGCCACCCTGCCTTGGTGGAATCGGCCGATGTGTTAATAAAAAAAAAAAAAATATAATATATTATCCATGCTCATCCCTTGTGCAAGAGTTATTGATACATTCAAGTTGATCCGAGTAATATATAGCTATTCCACCCCCTCGCTGATCTGTCCTACAGTTGTGAATGGCTGTGTAACCTGGGATGGCATAGACATCTGTAGTATCAGGCTTTAGCCAGGTCTCAGTGAGTGTGATGATTGACATATTGGTCTGGAGGATTGGAGTTGTGCTGTGAGGTCATCATAATGTTTGCTCAGAGATCTAACATTGTAATTGAAGATAGTTATGTTATTGTTGGCTCTGAGTAATGTCTTTGCTTGATCAGCTGTGAATAGTTACAGTTGCTGTTGAATCATGTGTCTTTAATTAGGTTGATATCAGGATCAATGCCTGTAATCATAGGATTTAGTGGATTCTATAACTAGACTTAGAACAATGGATTATGCTAAACTAAATAATATGGTACTAGATTAAATTCTTACTAACTTTTGGGATTATTACAATTTTGAACAATTGTTCACAGAGATATAGGATATTTGTACAATATTGATGATTTACTAATTGAACGGGACTAATGACTGGTTGGAATAATTACTATGACTAGTATTAAATTTTTTGGACAATTATTTGGATTCAATATTGCACTGGTTTGAAATTTTTTAATTTATAAAAGGCAATAAGAGGAAAATGAATGTAAAGAACTATTTTAAGAGAATATAGAGATTAATTGAAAAGTAAAATGGACTAAAGTAAAATGGTTTTGATCAAATTTTAAGCAAATAAAGTGATTACTAATACTATATATAGTTAAGGTTTAAAAATTTTAATGGTAAATATGTATTTAAAAATATAAGCAAATAATTGCAATTATTTGGTAGTTGTTCTAATACAAGAAATATAAAATAATACATATAATATGAGGTAGTTGTTTTAATACAAGAATAAAAATAAGTCACACAATTTACCACAATGATGAATTTCAAATATATAATCTGGAGTCTACCTGGAGAGAATTCCAGGGGTCAATGCCCCCGCGGCCCGGTCTGTGACCAGGCCTCCTGTTGGACCAGAGCCTGATTCAACCAGGCTGTTACTGCTGGCCGCACGCAGTCCAACGTACGAATCACAGCCCGGCTGATCAGGTACCGACTTGAGGTGCCTGTCCAGTGCCTGCTTGAAGACAGCCATGGGTTTGTTGGTAATCCCCTGATGTATGCTGGGAGGCAGTTGAACAATCTTGGGCCCCTGACACTTATTTTGTTGTCCCTCAACGTGCTAGTGGCACCCCTGCTCTTCATTGGGGGATGTTACATCGCCTGCCGAGTCTTTTGCTTTCTACGGAGTGATTTTTGTGTGCAAGTTTGGTACTAAGCCCTCGAGAATTTTCCATGTGTATATAATAATGTATCTCTCCGCCTGTGTTCTAGAGAGTACAGGTTTAGGAACTTCAAGCGCTCCCAGTAGTTGAGGTGGTTTATCGCACTTATGCGTGCGGTGAAGGTTCTCTGCACATTTTCAAGGTCAGCAATTTCACCCGCCTTGAAAGGTGCAGTTAGTGTGCAGGACCTTGTCGTAATGGTCCAGTAGTTGGGACAGACAGGAGCGGCCGCTCTAAACCCATGCTGTCCTGGGTTGTGCAATTGATGGGTATCAAGATGGGTGGCGATCTTGCTTCTTAGAACCCTTTCAAAGATTTTTATGATATGGGACGTTAGCGCAATTGGTCTGTAGTTCTTTGCTATTGCTTTACTGCCCCCTTTGTGGAGCGGGGCTATGTCTGTTGTTTTTAGTAGCTGCGGGACGATCCCAGTGTCCATGCTCCCTCTCCATAGGATGTTAAAAGCATGTGATAGGGGCTTCTTGCAGTTCTTGATGAACACGGAGTTCCATGAGTCTGGGCCTGAGCGGAGTGCATGGGCATGTCATTTATTGCCTTTTCGGTATTTGGCGTGTGGTGATGTCAGAAAGGCATGCCTGTCAAGTTCTTGGCACTCTCATAAAAAAAACATTTAGGTTTTCGATTTTCAGTCTGGTTAGTGGCTCGCTAAAAAAGAGTCAAACTGGGGTTTGCACTCCTATTTCCCTTTCTGTCACGGGAGGACCCATCCCGGTTTTTGGGGGACAATACTGGTTGTTGTTCTCATTTGATTTTGAAGGAAAATAAATACTTTGGGTTTCTTTTAATTTCGGGGGTCTGGTGGCTGTTCCCCTCACACGGCGAGGGCCTGGGGTTGATTCCCCGCCAGGGGAGAAACATTGGGGGTTTTTTACACCTGTTTCATGTTCCCATCAGTAAATGGGTACCTGGGTGTTAGTCGACTGGGTGAGTCGCATCTCTAGGACACTGACTTTAATCTGTTCCCAAATGCTCAGCAATACAAGGGACTTTCTATAGTAGTATGTCACTGATGTCAGCTAGGCCTGTATACCATGTACATGTACTTGTAGTAAATAAAGATATTATTATTATTATTATTATTATGGCTTTTAGTTCTTCCCGTGTCTCTTGATTCCTGTAAGATTCCTTTAGTTTTAATTCGATGTTTGATATTTCTCTGACTAGTGTCTCCCTATGTATTTCAGAGATATTGGCCTCCTGTAGCCGCTCCGTTATTCTTTGCCTTCGCCTGTATAAGGAGCGCCTCTCTCTTTCTAGTTTGCATCTTCTCCTCTTTTTCCTTAAGGGAATTTGCCTTGAGCAAACCTCAAGTACCACAGAGTTAATTTATTCTAGACATAGGTTGGGATCCGTGATGCTTAGGCAATCTTCCCAGTTTATATCATTTAGGACTTGGTTTACTTGGTCCCACCTTATGTTTTTGTTATTGAGTTGAATTTGGAGAAAGCTCCTCACGGCTGATCACATTTTGTTGATCTGGGGCTCCCCGCATGTATGTCTGGACCTCTATTATGTTGTGATCTGAGTATATTGTTTTTGATATGATGACATTTCGTATCAGATCATCATTGTTGGTGAAGATGAGGTCCAGCGTATTCTCTAATCTTGTGGGCTCTACTATTTGCTGGTTTAAGGTGAACTTCGTGCAGAGATTTAAAAGTTCATGCATGTGTGAATTTTCATCTGAGCTGCCTCCTGGTGTTATCTCTGCTACCACATTGTTTGCAATGTTCCTCCATTTTAGGTGCCTGAGGTTGAAATCCCCAGTAGCAAGATGTTGGTGGCAGGAGCTGGAAGATTTTCCAGACAGTGGTCAATTTTCAGAAGCTGTTCCTGGAATTGTTGGGACGTTGCATCCGGGGCTTGTAGACAACCACGATGATTAGGTTTTGATTCTCACCTATACTGCTGATACTTCAACTACATCATTTGAGGCATTTAGTAGTTCTGAACATATAAGTGACTCTGTGATATACAGGCCAACCCCCTTTTTGCCTGTTCACTCTGTCACACCTGTATAGGTTGTAGCCCGGGATCCATATTTCATTGTCCAAGTGATCTCTTATGGGTCTCTGTGAAAGCCGCAAACATAGCATTTGACTCTGTAAGCAGTCCACAAATGTAAGGTACCTTGTTGTTTGTTGCTGGCTTTAGACCCTGATATTAGCAAAGATGAATGTAGTTGGATTGGTGGTATTGGTGGCCACTAGTCACCCAGCCTTGGTGGGGTGAGGTGGTTCTCTGCGCTGGTGCTGACCCCTGGTGACGCTCTGAGCCAACTTGGTTTTCAGTCAACAATGGCGTCGGCCGCAGAAGAAGAGGAACACAGTCTGCATCGACATGGTCACAGGAGTACTGCAGCCTGCCACGGCAGCCACTGTCCTTCCAGGTATCCTGAAGGACGTCTACAACATTGAGGTGGCAGATTTGTACGGCGTGGCATTGAACGGCATGACCAGGGTGTTTGTGAAATTTCTCACAGCTGACGTTTATGAGAGGTTGGTCGACCGGCATCAGGATGGGGTGTATACTGTGCGCACCGGCCTACAAGTGAGATTGAAGGATGTTTCAAGAACCTACACTTGGGTTAAGATTAAGAACGTGCCGTTCGAGTCTGACCAGATGGACATCAGCAAGGTTTTCAGCGACTACGGGACGATACATGCTGTAACAACAGGGACATGGAGTGAGGGGCCCATGGTGGGCCTGTTTGAAGGGTCTTTCTCACTGAAGATGACACTGAAGAGACCGATACTTCATAGTCATCCTGCCTGAGTTCCACACACAAGTTTATGTGACTTATGTGGGCCAACAACGAACGTGCAGGCTGTGTGGGTCTTACGGTCACATAGCCGCTGACTGTATGAGGCGATCGCATCAGAGGACTGATGCAGGACAACGGGGGCAGATGGCACAAGAGGAGCATCGTAAGAACGAGGGAACAGTAGTCACAGAGAGGCGACAAAGTTGTGGAGTGAAATAGTGGAGGGCCCTGAGGAGAGATGTCACATTGCCTCAGGGTCTGGGCAGAAGGAGGTTACTGGTGGATGGGGGATGCAGAGTGTGTGAGTCAGGAGGAGCCACTGGAGGAGGTGTTGCAAGGCTTATTGGAGGAACCTTTGCCTGTATTAGGGGTGGGGAGGTGAGTGCTGAATTGGATGAGGCAGTGAAGCTGGTGGAAAGATGGTCCAGGAGGACACAGGGAAGGGATTCATGGAGACTGAGCAGGTGACAGTGGAGGTGCACCGCCCAGCAGAAGAGAGTACTATGCATGGGTGACTGGGACTCGAAAGAGGTCGGGTACAATTTCGGACAGTGATGACGTACTAACTCCTGCACAGAGGACATGTAAAAACCTTTGGTGGATGTTGCGAGGAAGGATTTAGACTTGATGAAGGATAAGGGGAAGGACAGGGGTGGAAAAATAGCGAGTAAAGCGGGAGAAGGGGGAAAGGGTTCATCGCAGCATCCACCGAGGTCAAAGGACAAACCCTCACAAGTGATTTCCAGTGTTTAACTATAAATGTGAATGGATTGCGGGATGAAATTAAACGAGCATGGGTGGAGGGTACATTACGTAGGTATGGAGTGACTGTAGCATTCATACAGGAACACAATTTTCGGTGTGGAAGGAGCTGAGTTTGAAAGGATACAGAGTATAGGGGGTCATCAGGGAAATTAAAGGGTGGGTCGGCAGTGGCAGTGGCGGAGTCCAGCCCTTTTCGACTAATGGCATGGGAGGAATGCGGGGGTAGGATTGTCAGGGTGGAAGGGGATTGGGGTGGGTTCGTCTGTTTTATGGGGGTGTACATGCCAGCTGACAGGTCAGGGAAGGTAAAGAAGGAATTTGTGGGACTCAATGGTGTTTGCATTTAGGATTTACCTGGGTGTGGCAGTTGTAGGGGGAGATTACAATGCGTGATCAGAAGGAAGGATGTGGAGCCTAGGGGTGCGGGTTGCGTGTTGGTGGAACTGAGGGACTTGTTGGGGAGTGCGGGATTGAGGGATGTCGTTGGGGTGGGGTGAGGAGCACACTTTTGTCAGGCGGGATACGGGGCTAGGCTAGATAGGTTGTATGTTTCGGGAAGTGTGCAGGTGGGAAGGGTTAGTACAGTGGACGTGGGATTTTCTGACCATAGGGGAGTGTTGGTGGAGGTGGATTGGTCGGGGTAGCGAAACAATATAAAAGCTATTGGAAGTTGAATACTAGACTGTTGTTGGGAATAGAGCAGAGGGAGGCTTTCTCGAGCTGGTGGGGAGGGTGTGGGAGAAGGGAAGGGAGGGGGAAATTTAGTGGAATGGTGGGGCAGGAGGGAAAGCAGTTCATCCGACAGTACTATCGGAGGTTGGGAAGGAGGAGGCGGCATGGAGGTACGGGTTGCAAAATTATATTGAGGGGTTACTGCAGGACTGTCATGACAGAGGGGGTTATAAGGTGATGGGGAGATTAGGCAGTTGAAGGAGCAATTAGAGGAAATTCAGAATGAAAGATTCGGGGCTTGCAAGATGAAAGCGGGGTTGAGGAGGTCCTGTGGGGGATAAACCCTCAAAGTATGTATTGGGAGGCAGAGCACGCAGAGAGGCAATTTCAGTGGAGTGTTTTGAGGTGGATGAGAACCTAGGGAGATATGAGAGGGGAACATGGATAAGAGGTACGGAAGCGATGGGGTGTATGTTGATAAATGGTTTGCTAAATATTTGGAAAAAGTAGAGATAAAAGGAGTGGAGGGATGTTGCTACAGAGAGGGGTTAAGGAGAGGATGGGAAGGAGGACAGGAGGGGGTGGAGGGGAGATACGGGAGGATGAGGGTGGGAGGCAGTGAATGGTCTCAGCAAAGGGAAAGCACCAGGAATAGATGGGATTGCAAATGAATTTTATAGGGAGAACTGGGGTGCTTTATGGGAATGTGTCACTGGGGTGATGAACTGTATGAAAAGTGAAGGGGTGATGGGAGGGAAATGGGTATGGGGTGGTGGTTTTGGTGAAGAAGGGAAGGAGGGGAACAAGGTTAGTAATTACAGGCCGTTGATGTTAATGAATACTGACTATAAAATATACGCGAAGATTTTGGGTAACAGATTAAAAAGGTGGTGGAAAGAGTGATTGAAGAGGGGCAGGGGGAATACCGGGCAGGGTGACCAAGGGCAGGAAAGGATTAAGGGGTTTATAGATAGGTGTGGGGAGGGGGAGTGTTGACGTTGGACTGGAGGGGGCTTACGACAGGTGAATAGGGATGTGTTGCTAGAGATTATGCGCGACAGGGATTTGGGGGAAGTTGTTCAATGGTACGGTCTTTGTATGGGGCGAGCGTAAGGATTCAGGTGAATGGAAGGTTAGGGAGTGTGGTAAAGATGAACAGGGGGCTGCGGCAGGGTTGTCCTCTGTCGCAAATTCTGTTTGCCTGTCTGCAGGACCCGTTTTACAGGTTAGTGGGGAGGGGATAGGGAGGGACGGGGTAGTGGAGGTGGGAGGACAGGCGGGCATTGTGGGGTACGTTGATGACACAACGGTGCTTGTGGGTAGTAGGAAGGATTTAGAGTGGGTGGGGAGGGCTCTAAGTTTGTTTTGTTCGCGACGGGAATGAGGGTGAACGGAGGAAAGTCAAGTTGATGGAGGTGGGGACGTGGGTGGGCGGGAGATTGGCACGAGGGTTTGGGTGGCATATCGTAGATAGCGTCAAAATATGTGGGATTATCTTTATGAGGGAGGGGTCATGGCTAGGGAAGTAAATTAGCGAAGGGTCGTGCAGGGGGCGAAGGATCGTATTAATAGTTGGAGGGCGGGGACCTGACCTTGGGGCAGAGGGTGATTGTTGTAAACAGCTTGGTTTATAGTAGATTGTGGCATGTGGCAGTCGTGTATCCATTAAGGACGGAGGATGGAGGGAGCTGGAGGGTAGGGTGTATAGGCACATTTGGGCGGTGGGCGACATTGGCTTAGGAAGGACATCGTGCGAAACAGCATTAGGCGTGGAGGTTTAGGGTTGATTTGGGTGGAGCGTAGGCTTATATGTGCGTTTGTTAGAAGATGCATGGTGAGACGGGGGGTCTGGGGAGGTGTGGAGAAGATGGGGTGGGGGTGCTGAGGGAGGTAGGGGAGTGGTGGGGAGGGACGGAATTGGCTTTTGCAGGATATGTTGAGAAATTTGATGGTGATGGCGGAACCTCACAAGATACGGACAGGAGTAATGGTAAGAGTGGGGAATGGGAACGAGGTGGTGGAGGGGTGGCGGTGTACCCCACATATGACTGGAGAAGCATTTGGGAGGGTTCAGGGAATTAAGGTTGAGGGAAAGGGACAGGGAGCATATGTACAGATTCATGCATGGAGTGGTGGCTTCGCAGGCAATTCTATTCACCATGGGTTTAGTGCAGGATGGTAGATGTGAGAAGTGTGGCGTGATGGAATCAGCATTGCATGTGGTGTATTTTTGCGAAGCATTGGGGAGGTGAGGGAATGGTTGGGTGGAATCATTCGAGGGTTGGGAGGGTGGCATTTCAATGCTAAGAGCGATATACCTGGATATAGGGGAGTGGGCATAGAGAAAGGAGGGGATTATGTATTGTATGGTAGATTATGTGTGTGGAGCATGGAGATTAAGGGACAAGAGTAACAGGGAGAGGATGAGGGCTGTGGCGGCAAGCATGTATCGCACCAAGTGTAGGAATAGGGTGGTGTATGGTAGGGGATGGGAGTTGGCTTTTGCGGAGGGGACAGGAACATGAGTATGGGGGATCTATGGGGGTCCTAACAAGGGGGGTGGACATCCAGGCTATAGGTGGAGTGGGTGTGTTGACAGGAGGTGAGTGCTTTGGGGGAAAGGTGAAATAGAGGTGTGTGGGTTTGGAGGGGGCCGATAGAGGGCACGGAGGACTACTAACACCTGATTTGGGTGGGGACGCATGACTAGAGCAGAAGAAAGTATGCAAGAAGGGATGGGGTGAAAAGGGGGTCAGTAAGGGAGAGTGAGGGTTTGTCCAGTACTGTGCATTTCAATTGGTGTGAGGAGGTTTTAAATATGGTATAGCGGCGTCCTATGGAATGGGACGATGCAGTGCATTATGAGTGGTTGCATACGTGCATCTGTTGTCATCTCAATGTTATGGAAAACATAGTTACGGTGGTGTTACTCTGGGATATCAGTGCATGATTCGGTGTTTTGTTGGATGATGGGTTTATTGCGGTAGATTTTAAAGTTTAAATTTGTATGTAATGTGATGACGTTGATATGAGGAATAAGATTGTTTTTTTTTGGCATTCATGTATTTGGTGTTTCTTGAAGATGTGTAATGTTATACTTAATATTTGTGTGTTGTATTATGTGTGCCATATTTATGTATTGTATGTAACATGTTATTCTTGTGTGGGGCATTTCAGTGGTTCTTAGTGTTCATATTAATACGTCTAAGTGTGTAGACGTTGTTACATTTCATGTTGTAAATAATTTGTTGGGGTGTCGGTAGGGGTTCTAACGTAATTAGTTGTAATTCATGTATTACCACAATGCTAGAGACAGTGGTATCAGGCGAAGGGTACATATATTTATTATAACTTGTACATATTAGAATGTACATGTGTACATTCATTATTGATCATTATACGTGTTGTTTTGTGTATAGGCAGTAAGCAAGAAAGATCATGTTTTGGATATATCATTGGTTTCCTGGAAAAAATCAATATATGTAATGGCATGTCTAGGATATTGGTAAAGGTTTGTTGAAGATGGACATGGCTCAATGTGCTCCATTCTGGATATGTATGCACTTTGTTTTGAACAATTGATCATGAACATGGGGTTTATGTAGTGTGGGGGAGGGTTTGTAGGGGAGACAATTGGTATTTTATGATATGTATTAATCTCTTTCATGTGCATAGACTGTTCCTATGTGGCTGTTTTTGGTTATTTGTTGTTGGTCTTTTGGATTTTCATAGTTTACTATTGTAATGTTTTATTTGTGTATAATGAATTTAAATAAAAATAAAAAAAAAAATAAAGTAATTGAAATGATTAAGAAAGATTTGTTGATCTAAAAATGTAGACTATGAGGTAGAGTTGTTGCTGACTATATAAGCTGCGATATTTGGCAATAATAGGTTAATAAAAATAAAAGTATAAAATAAGATTGGGCAATGAAGTATAAAATAAAAAATAGGGTAATAATGATAATAAGAAATTTAACTTGTAATAATAGTTAATTAATAAAAGAGAAAAAAAATGTAAGAATGTTAAAAGTGTATAAAATTGGCAAAAAATAAGGCAGTAATAAGGTAAATACTGTAAAAAATAAGGCAGCAATAAGGCAAATACTGCAAAAAATGCAGTAATAGGGTAAATACTGCACAATACAGTACAATAAAAAAGTTTTAGAGTATAGCACTAAGTTAAATTTGACAATTTACTGCTGTCAGATTGACAATTGAAGTGAATAACTAGGGTCTGTAGAGATTAAACTGGTAAAGAATTAGTTTTAATAACACTAATCTCGGAAAGTGGGTACAAACTGCATTATTCATTAAGCACCCAAACAGCAACTACAACAAATAGATACAATACAAATAAAGAGATCTACTTTTTAAGGTGTTATTAGAAAAAAAAATACAGTGAGCCACAAACCGGATTCGCCAGGATTAGTCCAAGAAATAAGTAAACAAAGGACCGGATTCAAACGGATTCGTTGGAAATAAGCCAAATCGGAAGAACTGTTAAAAACAACTAAATACTTCGAGAAATTATAGACTAGCTAGCTAGGAGAGTGGTCAAGTGTTGTAAGATGACCACCACCATGAAGATCTGTGTAGTCTGTAGAAAGGGTAAGGGACGAAAACAGGCCTGGATTGCTTGCAATCTCTGTGGTCAATGGTCCCATGGTATATGCAGGGATTTTCAACCAGTGATCACACTTGACATAAACTCAGAGAGATGTTTTTGGGTCTGCCCAAACGAGATACACTTGTATGAGGAAATTACATCTATATTAAAAGACGAGAACACCAATAAAAGATCCTTCTTAAAAGACATGTCAACATGGTATGACAGCTGGGAAAATAAGATGGGTGGTTTGGACGGGGCTGTCTTGAACGACAACGCTCCTGAGGGTGCTTGTGTTGTCTTGGAGGACAGTGTTCCTGAGGTTGCTAGTGTTGTCTTGGAGGGCAGTGCTCCTGAGGTGCTAGTGTTCTCTTGGAGGACAGTGCTCTTGAGGGTGCTAGTGTTGTCCTGTAGGACAGTGCTCCTGAGGGTGCTAGTGTTGCCCTGGAGGACAGTGCTCCTGAGGGTGCTAGTGCTGTCCTGGAGGACAGTGCTCCTGAGGGTGCTAGTGTTGTCCTGGAGGACAGCGCTCCTGAGGGTGCTAGTGTTGTCCTGGAGGACAGCGCTCCTGAGGGTGCAAGTGTTGTCCTGGAGGACAGTGCTCCTGAGGGTGCTAGTGTTGCCCTGGAGGACAGTGCTCCTGAGGGTGCTAGTGTTGTCCTGGAGGACAGTGCTCCTGAGGGTGCTAGTGTTGTCCTGGAGGACAGTGAATCGAAAGGAGACACTGGCCCTGGTGATGAAACAAATAAAGACAACGCTATTTAATTCACAGAGGTACAAAATAGCGATACTGCTGGAGATGGAACAAAAGGGGATGATGCCTCAGGGAACAGTGTCGACACATTACCAGCAAAACCTGGTAGAAGCACTGATGTCCATACAGGGGGGATAGATAGGAAGGAAACAGAAAAAAATGCACCAGTAGCGAACACAGCTACAATGAATCCTAGCAAACGGAAATCCAATCTATGTAAATTCTATGCTTTGGGTATCTGCAGGCACGGTATGTCTGGTAAAACAGGTGGGACATGCACCTTTGACCAGCCCAAAAAATGCCGCACCCACATGGCAACAGGAGAGTGCATCTTCCCCTCCTGTAACTTATTTCGCCCAGAAATGTGTCACTCATCAATCCATGAAAGAAAATGCTACAACGCATACTGTCAGGCACATCATCTCAAGACACAGACTAGCCAGTCTATGGAAAACAAAAGAGTGGAGCCACAATCCCTCCAGGGACGGAGTTTTTTTTAGGACCAGGAGGGTCCTACACCAACTGAAAACACTTCTGGATCAGAGGCACGGACACTGGCCTCCACTCCAGAACAACATATATTAGAGCTAGCAAATAAACTCTCCCTAAATTCCACCAATATAACGACATTTGTCTTTGCAAACATACAGGGTCTAAAGCCGTCAAAAAAACAACAAAATTTCTTACATCAAGGGACTGCTCACGGAGTCAAATGCAATGTTTGCAGCATTCACAGAGACCCACATAAAGAATCATTATGACAACGAAATATGGATCCCAGGTTATAACCTATTCAGATGCGACAGACTAAACAGACAACAAGGGAAGGTTGACCTGTACGTCACAGAGTCACTCATTTGCTCAGAAGTACTAAACACTTCAAATGATGTAGCTGAAGTTTTGGCGGTAAAGATTGAAAACCAAAACCTTGTCATTGTGGTGGTATACAAGCCTCCAGATGCAACTTCCCTGCAATTCCAGGAGCAGCTTTTGAAAATTGACTACTGTCTAGAAAATCTCTCAACTCCTGCCCCAGACATCTTACTACTAGGAGATTTCAACTAGAGACACCTAAAATGGAGGAGTATAGCAAACAATGCTTTAGCAGAGATCACCCCAGGAGGCAGCTCAGATGAAAATTCACACACATACGAACTATTAAATCTCTGTGCCAAATTCACCTTAAACCAGCACATATTAGAGCCTACAAGACTAGAAAATACGCTGGACCTCATCTTCACTAACAACGACGATCTGATATGGAATATAACCGTATCAAAGACAATACACTCAGATCACAACATAATAGAGGTACAGACATGTATGCACAGGGCTCCTGACCAGCAAAATGTGATCAGTCAGAAAGGTCTCTTCACAAAATTATATTTTAATAACAAAAACATACAATGGAATCAAGACAACCATGTCCTAAATTAAACAAGCTGGGAAGATATCCTAAACAACACGGATCCAAACAGTTGCCTAGAAAAAGTGAACTCTGTGGTTCTTGAGATCTGCTCAAGACACATGAGGGGCTTGGAAATGTAGGAAGAATAGTCAGGATTTTTTCAAGGGCAATGGGTATGCAGGTAAATGGGGCGAAATCGAAGTTATTGGAGGTGGGTACATGGGTGGGAGGGGGGCGCTGGGGGTTAGGAATGGATGGCCAGTAGTGGAGCAGCTGTGTATATGTGGGGTGGTTTTCATGCATGATTCGAAAGTAGCTAGAGAAGTGAGGGTCGTGGAGAGAGCGATTAGTAGGATGAGGGGATGGAGGCCGGGGGATCTGACGTTACACCAGCGTGTAATAGTTGTCAATGCCATTGTCTATAGCAGACTATGACATGTTGTGGCAACGTATCCATTAAAACAGGAAGATGTTAGACGTTTGGATTTCAGGGTTATGAGGTATGTGTGGGCCCATGGTAAAGCGTGGTTTAGACGGGATGTGGTTAGGAAGAGGGTGGGGTTGGGGGGTTTGGGGTTGATACCTATTGAAAAAGATTGATATGTGTATGTGAAAAATAGTTTTGTGAGGTTGGGAGGGGAAGGCGGGAAGATGATCGAGAAGGTGGTGGGTGATGTACAAAAATGGTGGGTGGGGAAAGAATTGTGTATATACAAGGATTTGTTGAGGTATCTTATGGTCAGGAGCAGAGCGGGAGGATAACATCGAATGAGTTAGGTAGGGTGGGGAAGTTGTGGAGGGGGAGGCTGTGTATCCAGTGTATGGGTGGAAGAGTATATGAGAAGGTTTGCGTAAGATGAGGTTAAGGGAATGGGTTAGAGAAATGTTATACAGGTTTTTGCATGGATTGGTAGCTTCAAAGGCGGTTTTGTATAGGATGGGGTTGGTCGCTGGGATGGGTTGTAATAGGTGTGGGGTTGAGGAAACCGTCTATCATGCTATATACTTCTGCGAAAGGTTGGGGAATGTGAGGGAGTGGTTCGATGGCTTGATTCGAAAGATGGGGGAGGAGGGATACAGGTATTGAGGACACTAATCCTAGACATTGGGGGCATGAAGGCATGTGTCCGTTGGGCTATAATGTACTTAATTGTCGATTTCGTGTATGTATCATAGGGGATGAGAGAGGCTGGGGGGGTTCGAATTAGGGCAATTGCAGGGAATATGTACCGTACAAAATGTAGGAATAGAATTCTTTATGGGAAGACTTGGGGAAGGGCTTTTCCAGAGGGATATAGAAACATGACGGTAGGGGACTTACTTGGGGAGGGGGGTATAAGGGAAGGGGCTTGTGTCCTAGGCGGGGTGAGGGGATAAATGGAAGTATAGATGTTCCGGTAGGCATAGGTTAGGTGCGTATGTTGTAGGTTAGTGTCGCTGAATGGGGGAGGAGAATGGGGAGGGGGTTTTGGACACTGATGACGTTTTTTTAAATGTCTGGGAGACGGGTGACGTGAAGAAGGGGGGGGGGGTTGTGTAAGTGTAGTGTAGGGTAGTGTGAGTTGGGGGGTATGACAGGATGACGACAGATGACGTAGTGGTGCTTCCTTTTGGGGCTTCATTTTTCAGACTTTTGTATTTGTAAGTAGTCCTAATATGTACAAGGATTAGGGGCTTTCTTATTTGCTGTGAAATACAGTAGTTTTATATGGTAGGAGCGGCAATGATGCAATGATATTTTTTATCCACATACAGTGGTGAATATGTGGCGCATGAGATTGGGGTATAGGTCATTACACATGGTGACTGCTGGTATAGTGAAGTTATGTGCGTAGCACCAATGTAAAAGAAGTAAGTAGTTCATTGAATATCCTTTATATGTAAGAGCCGAGGCTGCAAGTTGTGTGGTATCAGATCAAATTTTATTGCATGTACTGATTGGCGTTTTTACGAGGTCTATTGTAACGGTGTATTCAATTAGCACGTAAGATATAAGTATGAGGGTAAAAATATTATTTTGTAAACTATAGTGTAATAGATAGAGTCATTTGAATATAACGGGTTTTTATATATTCTCTGACATATCCTATAATTTTGGTCTTTTGTGTCAGCAAGGTTCAGTGCTTATAGAGTAATGTATAGAGCACTGCAAAGTGTAGCAGTTACTTAATATCATAAGGAAGTGATTTTTTTCTGTTAAGGATTGTGATGGTACGAAGGGAATGTGAAACTATAGATATTGGGGGGAGGGAGGGGTGGGGGCCTCGGAAGATATGTACTATGTACGTATATTTTCTCAGTTATGAAAGAGCATTGCTGAGATTTCTTTATGTTACACTTAGTAAAAAGTTCATTGTTTGTGAATATTGTGTGTAATTTATTGTAACAAGTTATTTGTTTTTTGAATCATGTTTTGTGCATATTGTGTACTGTCATGCTGGCTTGTGTACTGTCATGCTGGCTTGTGTACTGTCATGCTGGCTTGTGTACTGTCATGCTGGCTTGTGTACTGTCATGCTGGCTTGTGTACTGTCATGCTGGCTTGTGTACTGTCATGCTGGCTTGTGTACTGTCATGCTGGCTTGTGTACTGTCATGCTGGCTTGTGTACTGTCATGCTGGCTTGTGTACTGTCATGCTGGCTTGTGTACTGTCATGCTGGCTTGTGTACTGTCATGCTGGCAGTACGTGTCCTTGGTTTGACATGTGTATGAACCTTCTATGAAGGTATTATGTTATGTAGATATTGTACATATAAGTTTTTTTAAATAAAATATAAAAAAAAAAAAATCTTGGCGTATAGCAGGCCTAGTGGTGGAGCGGGCCGCGGGGGCGTTGATCCCCGGAATACCCTCCAGGCAGGTAGGTTGATAAGCATACTTGTGTACAAAGCCAAACACAGGTTAGATAAAGATAGGTAAGTTATCGTTATGTTAGGATAGGTATTTACGTAAGGTTCCGTTATTTTAGATTTATATCTATTGATAGTAAGCAGCCAATTAAAATATTCCACAAAATTTAAAAAAAAGGCATAGAGGCGTTAAAAAAGTTTTAAAGGGCAAACTGAAAGAAAAAAATCAGAGTGCACTCTAAAATAATCAGATAATTCCAGTTTAAGGCTCATAGACAGTCACCCATTTGACTGTCTTAGCACCAGTGAAATACTGACACATTAAGAGAACGAGATGTTACGTTTACATAGTATTTACCTCATCTTCAGGGTTGTGTGAAGCCTCAACACAATACTCGTACTTATGTACCAGCATCGTAGCGACCAGATTCTTGGTGGCTTTATCCCTGGCACCAGTGGAGAGCCCCGAGGATAAGCACATCTTGATGTGGTTCAGGTCAGCACTCAATGCTGTTTCCGGGCTGCATCTTGAACCTAAAATCTGTAATAATTCGTAGTTATTTAACTGACAACATAGTTTATCTCTGCCTCAGTAATTTAATATTTCTTGATATATTTGCGTTTATATTTTAATTTCCTTAAACAAAAATAGTAAAAGTATCCTAAACATTTAGATTATTTCACTGAAGGACTGTTTTGTATGATATATAAAGAAACAATATTTAACTCCTGAGGAACACTTCAAAATTTAACTAAACATAAATATTCTTCTAG
This sequence comes from Cherax destructor, assembly GCA_009830355.1. NCBI lineage: Eukaryota > Metazoa > Arthropoda > Malacostraca > Decapoda > Parastacidae > Cherax > Cherax destructor. The sequence goes on along the minus strand of WNWK01010494.1, from coordinate 35,465 downwards.
ACAAATTTTATCAGAAGTTTAACTTTCATTACATCTATAATTGAAAATAGTATAGTGGTTTTAGTACAATATTCTTCTAATCGGATATAAACTTTAAATACTGACATAGCCTACATAGGAAAATATTTATAATGATTTTCGACTTTTTTTTTTTTAAATGGTTTAATAAAATTTTCTGTTGATTTCATAGGCATTTCCTCTTCTCATGGACTAAGAATTAGACAAGTATTGTTTTTTGAAACCAACACTCTCGCCTCACTGAGTGTCCCTGGTTCACTCCTTGTCTCGCCTCACTGAGTGTCCCTGGTTCACTCCTTGTCTCGCCTCACTGAGTGTCCTGGTTCACTCCTTGTCTCGCCTCACTGAGTGTCCTGGTTCACTCCTTGTCTCGCCTCACTGAGTGTCCCTGGTTCACTCCTTGTCTCGCCTCACTGAGTGTCCCTGGTTCACTCCTTGTCTCGCCTCACTGAGTGTCCCTGGTTCACTCCTTGTCTCGCCTCACTGAGTGTCCCTGGTTCACTCCTTGTCTCGCCTCACTGAGTGTCCTGGTTCACTCCTTGTCTCGCCTCACTGAGTGTCCTGGTTCACTCCTTGTCTCGCCTCACTGAGTGTCCCTGGTTCACTCCTTTGCTCGCATCACTGAGTGTCCTGGTTCACTCCTTGTCTCGCCTCACTGAGTGTCCCTGGTTCACTCCTTTGCTCGCATCACTGAGTGTCCCTGGTTCACTCCTTTGCTCGCATCACTGAGTGTCCTGGTTCACTCCTTGTCTCGCCTCACTGAGTGTCCCTGGTTCACTCCTTGTCTCGCCTCACTGAGTGTCCCTGGTTCACTCCTTGTCTCGCCTCACTGAGTGTCCCTGGTTCACTCCTTGTCTCGCCTCACTGAGTGTCCCTGGTTCACTCCTTGTCTCGCCTCACTGAGTGTCCTGGTTCACTCCTTGTCTCGCCTCACTGAGTGTCCCTGGTTCACTCCTTTGCTCGCATCACTGAGTGTCCTGGTTCACTCCTTGTCTCGCCTCACTGAGTGTCCCTGGTTCACTCCTTGTCTCGCCTCACTGAGTGTCCCTGGTTCACTCCTTGTCTCGCCTCACTGAGTGTCCCTGGTTCACTCCTTGTCTCGCCTCACTGAGTGCCCCTGGTTCACTCCTTGGTTCGCCTCACTGAGTGTCCCTGGTTCACTCCTTGGCTCGCCTCACTGAGTGTCCCTGGTTCACTCCTTGGCTCGCCTCACTGAGTGCCCCTGGTTCACTCCTTGGCTCGCATCACTGAGTGCCCCTGGTTTACTCCTTGACTCGCCTCACTGAGTGTCCCTGGTTCTCTCCTTGACTCGCCTCACTGAGTGTCCCTGGTTCACTCCTTGACTCGCATCACTGAGTGCCCCTGGTTCACTCCTTATTCGCCTCACTGAGTGTCCCTGGTTCACTCCTTGGCTCGCCTCACTGAGTGTCCCTGGTTCACTCCTTGGCTCGCCTCACTGAGTGTCCCTGGTTCACTCCTTGACTCGCCTCACTGAGTGTCCCTGGTTCACTTCCTGACTCGCCTCACTGAGTGTCCCTGGTTCACTCCTTGACTCGCCTCACTGAGTGTCCCTGGTTCACTCCTTGACTCGCCTCACTGAGTGTCCCTGGTTCACTCCTTGGCTCGCATCACTGAGTGCCCCTGGTTTACCCTTGCTCGCATCACTGAGTGCCCTGGTTCACTCTTTTGCTCGCCTCACTGAGTGCCCTGGTTCACTCTTGCCTGCCTCACTGTGTGTCCCTGGTTCACTCCTTGACTCGCTTCACTGAGTGTCCGTGGTTCACTCCTTGGCTCGCATCACTGAGTGTCCCTGGTTTACTCCTTAACTCGCATCACTGAGTATCCCTGGTTCACTCCTTGGCTAGCCTCACTGAGTGCTCCTGGTTCACTCATTGGCTCGCATCACTGAGTGTCCCTGATTCACTCCTTGACTCGCATCACTGAGTGTCCCTGGTTCACTCCTTGACTCGCCTCACTGAGTGTCCCTGGTTCACTCCTTGGCTAGCCTCACTGAGTGCTCCTGGTTCACTCATTGGCTCGCATCACTGAGTGTCCCTGATTCACTCCTTGACTCGCATCACTGAGTGTCCCTGGTTCACTCATTGGCTCGCATCACTGAGTGTCCCTGATTCACTCCTTGGCTCGCATCACTGAATGTCCCTGGTTCACTCCTTGGTTCACCTCACTGAGCGCCCCTGGTTCACTCCTTGGCTCGCCTCACTGAGTGCTCCTGGTTCACTCATTGGCTCGCATCACTGAGTGTCCCTGATTCACTCCTTGACTCGCATCACTGAGTGTCCCTGGTTCACTCATTGGCTCGCATCACTGAGTGTCCCTGATTCACTCCTTGACTCGCATCACTGAGTGTCCCTCGTTCACTCCTTGTCTCGCCTCACTGTGTGCTCCTGTTTCACTCATTGGCTCGCATCACTGAGTGTCCCTGATTCACTCCTTGACTCGCATCACTGAGTGCCCCTGGTTCACTCATTGGCTCGCATCACTGAAAGTCCTTGGTTCACTCCTTGGTTCACCTCACTGACCGCCCCTGGTTCACTCCTTGGCTCGCCTCACTAAGCGCCCCTGGTTAACTCCTTGGCTCGCATCACTGAGTGTCTCTGGTTCACTCCTTGGCTCGCCTCACTGAGTATCCCTGGTTCAATCATTGGCTTGCATCACTGAGCGCCCCTGGTTCACTTCTTGGCTCGCCTCACTGAGTGTCCCTGGTTCTCTCTATGGCTCGCCTCACTGAAGCCCCTGGTTCACTCTTTGGCTCGCATCAATGAGTGTCCCTGGTTCACTCCTTGGCTCGCCTCACTGAGTATCCCTGGTTCACCTTTGGCCTGCCTCACTGAGTGCCCTGGTTCAATCATTGGCTTGCATCACTGAGCGCCCATGGTTCACTCCTTGGCTCGCCTCACTGAGTGCCCCTGGTTCACTCCTTGGCTCGCATCACTGAGTGTCCCTGGTTCACTCCTTGGCTCGCATCACTGAGTGTCCCTGGTTCACTCTATGGCTCGTCTCTACTGAGCGCCCTGGTTCACTCCTTGGCTCGCCTCACTGAGTGCCCTGGTTCAATCATTGGCTTGCATCACTGAGCGCCCTGGTTCACTCCTTGCTCGCCTCACTGAGTGCCCCTGGTTCACTCCTTGGCTCGCATCACTGAGTGTCCCTGGTTCACTCCTTGGCTCGCATCACTGAGTGTCCCTGGTTCACTCTATGGCTCGCTCACTGAGCGCCCCTGGTTCACTCCTTGGCTCGCCTCACTGAGTGCCCCTGGTTCAATCATTGGCTTGCATCACTGAGCGCCCATGGTTCACTCCTTGGCTCGCCTCACTGAGTGTCCCTGGTTCACTCCTTGGCTCGCATCACTGAGTGTCCCTGGTTCACTCCTTGTCTCGACTCACTGAGTGCCCCTGGTTCACTCCTTGACTCGCCTCACAGAATGTCCCTGGTTCACTCCTTGGTTCGCTTCACTGAGTGTCCCTGGTTCACTCCTTGGCTCGCCTCACTGAGTGCCCCTGGTTCACTCCTTGGCTCGCATCACTGAGTGTCCTGGTTCACTCCTTGGTTCGCTTCACTGAGTGTCCCTGGTTCACTCCTTGGTTCGCTTCACTGAGTTCCCCTGGTTCACTCCTTGGCTCGCATCATTGAGTGTCCTTGTTCACTCCCTGACTCGCCTCACTGAGTGTCCCTGGTTCACTCCTTGGCTCGCTTCATTGAGTGTCCCTGGTTCACTCCTTGGCTCGCATCACTGAGTGTCCCTGGTTCACTCCTTGGTTCGCTTCACTGAGTGTCCCTGGTTCACTCCTTGGCTCGCCTCACTGAGTGCCCCTGGTTCACTCCTTGGCGCGCCACACTGAGCGCCTCTGGTTCATTCCTTGGCTCGCATCACTGAGTGTCCTGGTTCATTCCTTGGCTCGCATCACTGAGTGTCCCTGGTTCACTCCTTTGCTCGCATCACTGAGTGCCCCTGGTTCACTCCTTGGCCCGCATCACTGAGTGTCCTTGGTTCACTCCTTGGCTCGCTTCATTGAGTGTCCCTGGTTCACTCCTTGGCTCGCCTCACTTAGTGCCCCTGGTTCACTCTTTGGCTCGCATCACTGAGTGTCCCTGGTTCACTCCTTGACTCGCATCAATGAGTGTCCCTGGTTCACTCCTTGGCTCGCATCACTGAGTGTCCCTGGTTCACTCATTGGCTCGCCTCACTGAGTGCCCCTGGTTCACTCCTTGGCTCGCATCACTGAGTGTCTCTGGTTCACTCCTTGGCTCGCATCACTGAGTGTCCCTGGTTCACTCCTTGGCTCACATCACTGAGTGCCCCTGGTTCACTCCTTGGCTCGCCTCACTGAGTGTCCTGGTTCACTTCTTGGCTCGCCTCACTGAGTGTCCCTGGTTCACTCATTGGCTCGCATCACTGAGTGCCAATGGTTCACTCATTGGCTCGCCTCACTGAGTGTCCCTGGTTCAACTCTTGGCTCGCCTCACTGAGTGTCCTGGTTCACTCCTTGGCTCGCCCTCTGAGTGTCCCTGGTTCACTCATTGGCTCTCATCACTGAGTGTCCTGGTTCACTCCTTGGCTCGCCTCACTGAGTGCCCCTTGTTCACTCTTTTTCTCGCCTCACTGAGTTCCCTTGGTTCACTCTTTGGCTCGCTTCACTGAGTGCCCCTGATTCACTCCTTGGCCTGGCTCACTGAGTGTCCGTGGTTCACTCCTTGGCTCGCATCACTGAGTGCCCTTGGTTCACTTCTTGGCTCGTCTTACTGAGTGCCCCTGGTTCACTCTTTGGCTAGCCTCACTGAGTGCCCCTGGTTCACTCATTGGGTCACCTCACTGAGTGCCCCTGCTTCACTTCTTGGCTCGCCTCACTGAGTGTCCTGGTTCACTCCTTGGCTCGCCTCACTGAGTGCCCCTTGTTCACTCTTTTTCTCGCCTCACTGAGTTCCCCTGGTTCACTCTTTGGCTCGCTTCACTGAGTGCCCCTGATTCACTCCTTGGCCTGGCTCACTGAGTGTCCGTGGTTCACTCCTTGGCTCGCATCACTGAGTGCCCTTGGTTCACTTCTTGGCTCGTCTTACTGAGTGCCCCTGGTTCACTCTTTGGCTAGCCTCACTGAGTGCCCCTGGTTCACTCATTGGGTCACCTCACTGAGTGCCCCTGCTTCACTCCTTGGCTCGCCTCACTGAGTGCCCCTGGTTCACTCCTTGGTTCGCCTCACTTGAACACATCTATCGAACAAGGCGACTAGCGGAGGTGTAGAAGACAGCAAAAATAGTCCCAATTTTTAAAAAAGGAGACAGACACGCAGAACTGAATTACAGAGCAGTGTTACTGACATGTATAATATGGAAAGCCATAAAGAAGGTTTTCAGGAGAAGTGTTGTGAATCACCCAGAAAGGAATGAGCTTATTCACGAAAATCAGCACCGTTTCAGGGTAAGAAAAATCCTCCCTCACAAACCTACTGGACGTCTGCGACAAGGTGACAGCGTTAAGACAAGATAGGGAGAGAGAGGGGATGGGTAGATTACGTTTTCTTGGACAGTAAGAGGGCTTTTGACACTATTCCACACAAACGATTAGAGCAAAGCTGGAGGATCAGACAGGTATAACAGGGAAAGCACTGCAAAGGATCAGAGAATACCTGACAGGGAGGCAACAACTTGTTATTGTACGTGACTAGGTGTCAGAGTGTTATCCGTGACAAGCGGGTTTCCATAGGAGTAAGTCCTAGGACTGGCACTGTTACTGGTATATGTGAATGACATGTTGGAAGGAATAGACTCAGAAGTGTCCATGTTTGCAGACGATGTGATGAGGATCAGCCAAGACTACAAAGGGATCTGGACAGGCTGCAAGTCTGGTCTAGCAAATTGCTCCTGGAGTTTAATCCCACCAAGTGCAAAGTCATAAACATAGAGGAAGGACAAAGAAGACTGCAGAGTACAGTCCAAATAACTGCTGCAATATATGGGTCACTGGCAAACCTAAGAATAGCCTTCTAACACCTCAGTAAGAAATCATTCAAGACTCTTTACACAATGTATGTCAGGCCCATATTGGAGTATGCAACACTAGTTTGGAACACACACCTGCTCAAGCACGTCAAGGAATTGGAGAAAATGTAAAGGTTCACAACAAGACTATTCTCGGATCTAAGGTATGTCTTACCAGGAGAGGTTAAGGGGATATCGACCTGACTACACTAGAGGACGGGAGGGATGGTGGGGATGGGGACATGATGACGACTTATAAATACTGAGAGGAATTGACAGGGTGGACAGGGATAGGATGTTCCAGAAACGGGACTCCAACAGAGTCACAATTGCAAGCTGAAGACTTAGCTGTGTCACCGGGATGTTAGGAAGTATTTTTTCAGTCATAGAGTTGTCAGGAAGTGGAACAGTGTGGAAAGTGACGTAGTGGAGGCAGGATCTATACATGGTTTTAAGAAGAGATACGACAAAGCACATGGAGCAGGGAGAGAATGGACCTGGTAGCGAACAGTGAATAGGCGGCGGGGCAAGGTAAGTACAATTAGGTAAGTAAATGACCACAAATTGCAGGGAGGCAAAGGAGAAGTTTGTATCCTAGGGGAACAGAAACAACGCGATGTCCAAAACGAGCCCTTGGTTCACCAAAAGGTGTAGAGAGGGCAAAGCTACATGTGCTAGAACTTTGAAAAAGTATTGAAGAATAAGTATCCAAAAAAAATAAGGAGATGAACCAAAGAGCCAGAAATAAATATAAATGGATAAGAAGGGAGGCCCAGCGGCAATATTAGAATGACAGCATTTAAAACTAAATCTGACCCAAAGTTGTTGTAGAGCCTTATCAGTAGGAAAAGAGCAGTAAAGGTCTAGGCAATAAGGCTGAGGAATAAGGGAGGTATATTTAGTGGAGACAGACAGGTTTCCAGCATATTGGGGTGGTAGAGTAAATCAACAAGTACTGGACACAATACACACAACCGAGGGGGAGGTGAAGAGACTGCTAAGCATCCTAGATACCTGGAAGGAGGTGGGCCCGGACAATATCTCTCCATGGGTCCTGAGAGAGGGAGCAGAGGTACTGTCACTAACAACAATCTCTAACACATATGTCGTAACAGGGCAACTACCTGAGATGAGAAAGACTGCAAAAGTAGTCCCAATATTTAAGGAGACAGATAAGCAGCATTAAACAATAGACCAGTGTTACTGACTTTTACGACAAGATGACAGAAGACACAAGAGAGAGCGGAAGGTAGACTGCATTTTCTTGGAATGTAAGAAGGCTTTCGACACAGTTCCACAAAAGAGATTGGTATAAAAGCTAGAGGAGCAGGCAGGAACAGCTGGAAAAGCTTTGCAATGTATCATGGAATTCCTGACACGAATAGAGTAACGAGTGATGGTTCAAGACGAGGTGTCAGAGTAGGTGCATGAGTAGAGCAAGGTTCCACAAGGGTCAGTCCTAGGGCTCCTTCTATTTCTTGTGTATGTGAATGACATGATGGAAGGGGTAGATTAAAATGTGTCCCTGTTTTCAGACGACGTGAAGCTAATATGAAAAATAAGTGTAGACGAGGCAGAAGTAACTCTAAAGGGATCTGAACTGTCTGTAAGCCTGGTCTGACAAATGGCTCCTGGAGTTTAAACTCACCAAATGTAAAGTCATGAAGGTTGGGGAAGGACAAAGAAGGCCCAAGATGGAGAACATATTCATGGATCACAGGCTGCAAACCTCACTCAAGCAAAAAGTGTGAGCAACATACCGAGCACATACCCTGAGGAACACATCAATTGAATAACTGCTGCAGTATAAGCGTGCCTGGCATTCCTTATAACGTTTCTACATCTAAGTAAAGTCATTCATGACAAACCATGTATGTCAGGCCAATTTTGGATTATGCAGCAAAAGTATGGAGCCCACACCTGATCAAGCACGTCAAAAAATTAGAGAAAGTGCAAAGATTAGTCCCAGAGCTAATGAGTATGTCCTATGAGGAGGGGTTAAGGGAATTGAACCTGAAGACACTGAAGGAGATGAGTGATAGGGGGACATGATAACGATGTATTAAATACTGACAAAAATTGATAAGGTTGACTGGGATGTTTCAAAGACAGGTGGGAAGTATTTCTTCAACCTTAGAGTTTTTAGGAAGTGAGAAAATATAGAGAGTAATGTAATGGAGGCAGGAGCCAAACATAGCTTCAAGAAGAGGTACGTCCAAGCTCATGGAAAAGGGAGAGAGTGGACCTAGTAACTATCATTAAAGACTCAGGACCAAGAGCTGTGAATAAAACCCATGCAACCACAAATGGGTGAGTACACACACACACAAACACAGTAGATTTTTGACCCAACAAAGACATTACCAGGATTGCCGGAAGTTAACAGGTCAGTGAACAACCCGAGATGTGATACACGAACTGTCCTCAGTCGCAGTTACATAAAAGAAATTGAAATCAGTGCCATGAGAGAGAGGGGAAGCCCGTAGGCCTAGTGAGGGTGAGGTAGTATTGCCACATTCCAATACCAAAATTCAATCTAGAATAAGTGCGACCCAAGCCAGGGAGTTAATGAGATAAGGATAGACGAGTTAGTGTACAGTGTATACAGGAAATATAGTGACGAAGAAACAGAAGAGGAAGCAGGAGCCAAATCGTGAAGCATGGCGCATCGTGAAGCATCGTGCATGAGGGAGCCAGACATCAGCTTCTGCCAGAGTAAAGTACATAGCCTTTTTGTGGTTGTATGAGGGAGCTGAGTCCGGCACTGAATTACTGATAGCTGAAGGTCATTATCCCTGCTCTGGAGAGCTGAATATCATACCTAGAGCACTTAACACTTAGTAGAGGAGAGGAACTGTGGAGGTTTAAGTGAGGGGCACGAGGCACATGAGTGCGTGCGCAGGCGCTAAGCTCAGTAAAATACACTAACATAGTTTATTCAGTAAGTAAGTAAAGTTATTCAGGTATACACGAGTAGAGTGATAGGTTATCACGTAGCAGCATACGTGTAGAGAACCTGGGATAACCCAGCAAGTCAGACAGCATGAATTATTTGATTTAAATCAAGGTAGCAAGGACAAGTACACACACACGCACACACGAGTGTGTGTATGCACACATATACACTGTTTGCAGATGATGTGAAGTTGATGAGAAGAATTCAGTCGGACGAGGACCAGGCAGAACTACAAAGGGATCTGGACAGGCTGCAAACCTGGTCCAGCAATTGGCTCCTGGAGTTCAACCCAACCAAGTGCAAAGTCATGAAGATTGGGGAAGGGCAAAGAAGACCGCAGACGGAGTACAGTCTAGGGGGGCCAGAGACTACAAACCTCAATCAAGGAAAAAGATCTTAGGGTGAGTATAACACCAGGCACATCTCCTGAGGCACACATCAACCAAATAACTGCTGCAGCATACGGGCGCCTAGCAAACCTAAGAACAGCATTCCGACATCTTAATAAAGAATCGTTCAGGACCCTGTACACTGTGTACGTTAGGCCCATACTGGAGTATGCAGCACCAGTTTGGAACCCACATTTATCCAAGCACGTAAAGAAGCTAGAGAAAGTGCAAAGGTTTGCAACAAGACTAGTCCCGGAGCTAAGGGGTATGTCCTACGAGGAGAGGTTAAGGGAAATCGACCTGACGACACTGGAGGACAGGAGAGATAGGGGGGACATGATAACGACATATAAAATACTGAGAGGAATTGACAAGGTTGACAGAGACAGAATGTTCCAGAGATGGGACACAGCAACAAGGGGACACAGTTGGAAGTTGAAGACTCAGATGAATCACAGGGAAGTTAGGAAATATTTCTTTAGTCACAGATTAGTCGGGAAGTGGAATAGCTTGGGAAGCGATGTAGTGGAGGCAGGTTCCATACACAGCTTTAAGAAGAGGTATGATAAAGCTCATGGCGCAGGGAGAGTGACCCAGTAGCGGCCAGTGAAGAGGCGGGGCCAGGAGCTATGTCTTGACCCCTGCAACCACAACTAGGTGAGTACAACTAGGTGAGTACAACTAGGTGAGTACAGCTAGGGCAGTGGGAAACTGACTGCTACACCCTCCCCGCTCCCATTTTCCTCTTGTTCTATCTCCCTCTCCCTATCTCTATCTCCCTCTTTCTATCTCTCTCTTCCTCCTTATATCTCTCTCTCTCTTCCTCCTTATATATTTCTCTCTCTTCCTCCTTATATATCTCTCTCTCTTCCTTTTCACTTACCCTCACACCACCACTCTATCCCGACTTCCCTCTCCCCCTCCCTCTTACACTCCCAACTACCATCTATCACTTTCTCTCGTGTTCAGGCACTTGTAGAAGCTGAGTATTAATACTAGCAGCATTAGTATTATAATTATTATATATACTAGTGTTATTATAAGTATTTTATTAGTAATATTGATTCATAGAAGTGAGGAGTATTTCTGGGCTCACAAACATAGATGTGCCTGCATACATACACACGCATATATCCACAAGGTTTCACACCTTCTGAAAGTTGACCTGACATCCTCTCTCCCTCTATCGCAATCCCATACACACACACACTAGCAAATGGTCTCTCCCCCTCATGGTCTCCCCCCTCAAGGTTTCCCACTCTTTCCCTTTTCTCACTCTCTCCCTTCTCTCTCTCTCTCCCTCTCTCTCTCCATCTCTCTCTCCATCTATCTCTCTTTCCCATCTACCTCTCCCTTCTCTCTCTCTCACTCATTCCCCTTTCTCTCTCTCTCTCCCCCTAAAAAAAAAAAAAAAAAAATGTTAGGGACTCGAAGGACCCAGGGATCAGAGGAGAATTGTTCTGGTAAGGAAGAATGGATGGAAGAGCAGTGCAAAATGATGGAACAAGAGTGGGAGAGAAAACTAGGAGAGCTTTCTAAAATAATGGAGACAGAGCTTTCTGTGAAATTGGATAACATGTTGGAGGAGGAGAAGACTTGGGAGTCACAAGTCGAAGCTGCAGTAGCCAGGATAAGGGCCCTAGAATATGCGGTAAACAAGCTGAAGTGGGTTACAGGGGTACTGACCAGACAAGACAGCATTTGAAGCTGGTATACCCCTACTGAACGAGGGGCCCAACGCGAAGGAAGGTGATATAACTTACGCTAAGGCCCTATCAGCCTACCAAGCAGGGCCAAGGAGTGAAGGGGGAGAGCAGCTGGGTGCAGGTGGAGAGGGGGATAGGTCAAATGCAGAGGCACAACTATGCCACCAAGAGCTACAGGAAAAAATAAGGGAGAAAATGGCCATGTACAGACAGGAATCAGAGTCACAGAGGGAAAGGCAATGGGAGGAGGAGAGGGCAAAGTCAGTGTTTATTCATGGGCTCCAGGAGAGCGAGGGAAGGACACATACTGAAAGACGACAGGCAGAAAGAAAGGAAATTGAGAACATCATCACAGAAATAGGTGAAGAGGACATGTCCGAGATTGAAAATTTTCAGAGAAGGGGAGAAAACGACCAATCAAGCTGATTCTCAGGACAGAAACAGTGCGAAACAGGATCCACCAAGAGAAACCACGGTTGAAGGAATCGGCAGAATACAAGAGGGTGTTCCTAGACCAATACAGAACAAAAACAGAACGACATCACCTGAGGGAGAGGACACAAAAGCAAAAGGAGCTAGGAGGAGAGACAAGGACAAAATCAGCACAGTACAACCAGATCAGGGAAGAGCAACAAGAGCAAGCACACACAGAACCTTCCCCAGAACCCCACAACCACTCATGCTATCCCAACACAAACAACAATCCCCCACCCTGGCAGTACACTGCCAGGTCCCCCACCCCCACAGACCCCCCAAAACAGTGTTGGAGAGAAAAGGTATGGTACACCAACGCTGACAGAAAAACAAATAAGTGGGAGGAGTGGCACAAAAGAGTGAAAGAAGCATCACTGGACATCATAGCTCTCACAGAAACCAAGCTCACATGTATGATAACAGATGCCATCTTTCCAAAGGGATATCAGATCCTGAGGAATGGCAGCGGGAACAGAGGGGTGTAGAGGAGTGGCACTGCTGATCAAAAACTGGTGGGATTTTGATGAGCTGGAGAGAGGAAACAGAAGAGAAGCAAGAGATTACATAGTAGGATCACTTCAGTCTGGAGGTCCCAAGGTGGTAATTGCAGTGATGTATAACCCACCTTTTACTTAACATATTGTCGGTAATTCTACCAATATTATTACAAAGTCACACTAGCACACAGGACAGGAAGAAGGGGTATTTATAGGCAGGCAGACAGGGGAGGGCACTGCCTATAAATACCCCTTCTACCTGTCCTGTGTGTTAGTGTGACTTTGTAAATGGTCCAAGTCGGACCGAAACGTCGTCGTAAGCTCCTCTCCTTTTATATGTGCGGGTTGTGTGTGTATTGTTCCAGTCACGGTATTGTGCCTTTTTTTGTTATTTAAGTGACTTAGAGTCCGGGTGTGGCGGCAGCAAGTTTGTTGCTCCTCTATTTTACTTCCACGAGAGGTTCCTAGCAATGCTGTGATGGCCTAGCAAGGACCCACATAACACTAAGATACGTGGACACCCAGAATGATATAACTCATCTGCAGAAATCACCCAAAATACGCTATACAACCAACTGAAGACTTGTGTTACCGCCATCTACCCCACTGCCAGGCAAAAAAAAAAATGCAATATTTGCACACTACCCAGTATCAACAATTCATCTGACACAACTGTCAATGGCCAGGGGACAGGGCAACAAGAGAAGGTCCAGTAATCAACCAAGGACTCCCAGCAACACAGGTGAGAGAAGCAATACTATACGGAAAACTTCTCCTACTGCCAACCAGGACACAACTCTCACCACACAGCGCCACCACCACAACACTCGCCTGTCAACAACAACAAATATGGCCACCGCCACAAGCATCCAAGATAATTCCTTCTCTGAATTTGAGGATCTGAACACCAGAAATAGCCGAACTCATCAGGAAGCAAAGTCAAAAAATCAGCATGTTAACTCAGGAAATGGATGAACTTAAAAAGTCCAATGATATGTTTACCTGGGAAATTAAGAACTTGCGAGCCACCAACACACAATACATGGACAGGATTACAACTCTAGAAAATAATCAAACCGCACTGGACCAACTAACCAACACCCACACCCAGTCAGAGGACTCCATCAACCTCCTAAAACAAAAAGACAACAGTAAATTGTCAAATTTGCTCAATCACTACCTATAGCTTGTATTAATTTAGAGCTATACTTTTTTTTAAACTACTTTTTACTGTACAGTATTGTGCAGTATTTACCTTATTACTGCCTTATTTTTTGCCAATTTTAAATATTTTTAACATTCATACATTTTTTTTATTAATTAACTATTATTACAATTTATATTTCTTATTATTTATTCTTACAATTTTATTTTACTTTAATTTTTTTCAATATCATTTATTGTCAAATATTCTCATTTACAATTTATATTACATTTCCAAATTTCTAAATCGTCATTTTATTTTTACTTTTTTTAAAATCTGCCATTGCCAAATATTCCCAATTATAGTTTATAAATAGTATTATAAATATTAGAATATAATTTAAATCTACTTATTTTGATATGTGCTATTACCAAATACTCCTATTAACAGTTTACCATCTTATATACATAGCAGTGCCAAACCTCACATAGTCTTTAAATTGAAATTGTGCATATATTATTCTACTATATATTTTAAACAACAACTGTTAGCTTTAGTGACAGCTCGGCTACGGTACGTATGTCGTCTCGACATACCCTTATACAAACTAAAGACAACGGGCGTACGACTCTGAGCTGATTCTATACAATATCAAAGTACACAACAGTTGAATCTTATACTTCACATAGATCTTATCATGATGGAAAACAATCTAATTTTCTATATAATATATCATGATACAAAGGAATAATTAACTAAATGAGCTCATTTCTAGAAAATCATGATAAAAGAGATAAAAAAAATTGTTCGATCGAACTGTCTTCATGTGATCTACGAATTCTGAGGAAATATATTTACAAGAAGGTAGTGATTAACAGACAAGGTAGATCTGGTGTACTCAAATCTATACTGTTAATTCTTAGAACTCGGAGAGAAGGTGAACACATTAAAATTTTACTAGATACTGGAAATCTGATAACAAAACACAGTCAATAACTTCAGTTCTAAACTGGATTTTCTAATTTTCTATCTTTAGCTCACGACTTATGATCACTTTCCTACTGAAGGAATGAACAACTCGGTGGAGTGGATGGATCTCTCCCCGGTTGAAATAGTTAGCTCAATAACACAAAGTATGAGCAAAGGAGAACGGCTCTCACTATCTCTTACTGCAGGTAATAATTACTCGACACACGACAGTTTACTCTGCAAATGAATGTTTAGCGCTTATATTTGATTATAATAATAATAATTCAAATGAATTACTGTCAACTGGAAAGATCACTATCTGGAACATGAGGGACAACAACTGGCACTCTAGTGAATACACTAGCAACAGAAACGGCTTTCTGCAATTGCTTTTGCATCAGCGAGAGATGCTATAACTCATTCAAGTAGTCTTTCTTCAACAAAGCGTCCCCTGGAGAGGAACTACTACTTGAACTAGCAACATTGCAAGGATAGACTCAGTACTCAAGGCGGTCCGGGATACCTCCGGCACCCTAGGCATCTAAACGCTATCTTGCATGCAAGATATTGTAGGGACTGAATTCCAGACAGGAGTGACAGCAATACTAGTGTCTTGACCGCTCGGCAACGTTAACAAATAAAACACATACTATCTACAAGAACTAATCTGAACTTCACATTCCGCATCACTCTGGCAAATCTCCGATACAAGCTGGGAGAACAAACACATTGCTCAAAGGCTAGAAACTGTCTTTCAGTCATTAAGGGACTATAAGAACTTTTCACTGCTTCATTATCATTATGGCTCTGAATAGCAGCACACACAGTATTATCGCACGAATTTACTTGAGCATCATTTCCTTGACTGGCAGCAAACACATTAGTACGACTTGACTTTACTGGAGACATGACTTCGAGCAAATGGACGAGAATTTAAATAAAATTCAAGAACACTGAAAACACAAGTCTTTAAATGTCACTAAGAAAATTCACTGCTTAAATGTCTCACACACACGAATGTCTATACAGAATAGTCTCTCTACTGTTGATAAATGAACGTCGAATGTAGAGGATGGAGGAGAAGAATTTGATTCCTAGGTTGTACTGCTGCTGGCGACTCTTGAAGAAGTAGCGCATCGATGGACTCAAGTGCCAGGCCTTAATGCAGGCGCTAAAACACTCTCTCTGGGTCTTCACCTCGCACCTGAGCCGAAATAATGACGCTGGGAACCCAATAAGGGTTGAAAATAGCCTCACAAGTGAGAACTTTTTGAGGAGTAGTGGGTGGGTGGTGGAGGTGTGGCAGTACTCCAGCGGGAGTGGTGAGCGCCCTGGGTGACGTGACGTCACGACGACTCGACTCTGACTCACTTGTTCTCACTAACCCAGGTGGCTTGTATCACAATAAACCACTGGAATGATGAATATCACTCTGACAAGCGTCCAACTTGTAGCACAGAGCGATGGGAGACAATACTTCAAGGAACTGGCTTTGCTGGAACTGGCTTACTTGTATGTCTGGCTTTCCTGAAGAAGCTGGCTTAAGCCCTCTGGACTGGTGGACCTGAATGCTATTACTTGCACACAGCAGTGAGATGCAGGATGGATGCCAAGAGACAGACTGGATGACTGCAGGCTTGGCTTAGGCTCTATCCCATAAACTGGCTTACTATTTGGCTTAATTGCAAAACCCAGATCAACTCTTCGGAGGTTTACTTGCAATTAGAAGCCAGAAGACTGGAGACACTGCTTCAGAAGAGTCTTGGATGGTGACGTCACGGGTGAGGGGAAGGTGAGTCGCTGGTGACGGTTGATATTGACGCCTGCGGCGGTACTCTCTCACACCGGCTTCTTCTTTCTCTCAATTCCGCTCAAAATACTCAAAATCTACGCCCACGAGCTGCCACCATTTGTTGCGTGGAGGTTCTTTCGCAGATTGGGTAATGAACAGACGAGTTTGGGATGGTAACTTGGTATATTAGACAAGGTGGAAGTCTCAGAGCCGTAAGCCTGGTCTATCCCTATACGGTGTCTCGATGGTAACTGCCACTGCCCCGAGCAGGGCTCATAGCATTCAAAGTATTGACCTTTGACATGGGTGACCTTTGACATTGGCTAACGGTTGCATCGGATGGTCACGTGAGCAGAAACGGTTATACCCTATGAACTCTCACTGAGCTTACAGTGACATTGCAATCTATTACTCCAATGAACTATCTTGTTATAACACCACCTGCTTTAGTGATGAATATGGAGAATATATTTTTGCAAATTTTACTGTGCCATTTATCGGATTCCTCAAACTAACATAATTTTTTTTAGCGATAAACTAAAGACACTAATAACACACAACCAAATGAACCAGCACCACCTTCTCATAGCTGGAGACTTCAACATTAACTTTGGCCTCACAGATGACCAGCCAGTAACTGACTTCATCAACAATATGAACAACACACTTCTCATACCAACTATAACTAAACCAACCAGGCTGACTGAGACAAGTGCAACCACAATTGACCACATATTGACCACTATACTAGCCCCCCTTAAATCAGGGATAATTACAGACAGCACTACAGACCACTACCACCTTCCTCTTAACAAACATTAATAAACCACCACAGGAATACAACAAAGTTTCTTTTAGACTTCATGACGAGGCCTCAATAAGTAACTTCACAGCAGAAATAGAGTTGGTTGACTGGCATACTGAATTCTCCAGTGTCAATGGTATCGATGATTGGATAGACATATTTCTTAATAAATTACTTAGACTATACAACAAACATTGTCCTATAAAAATTAAACAGATTACGAACAAACGGCTAAGTTGCCCATGGCGAACTAACAGCGTACTAAGATCTATTTATAAGAAACATCAATATGAAAAGCAATATAGACAGGGCCTATACACAAAAATACTATTAAACACTATGCATCAATTCTCACCAAACTAATAGAAAGGCCAAGCAATTGTACTATTCCAGCCGATGCACCGAAACAAGAAGAGATATAAAAAATACATGGAAAACACACTCTCAGATTCTGGGCACCCACAAACTGAAAAACTAGGGATATTGTCCTGACTAAACCGAATGAAACACAACTACAGCCTATTGATACAGTTAACAAGTTAAATGACTTCTTCTCAACCATAGGGTCAAATCTTGCCAGTAAAATCCCAGGTACCAATTCCCAAGTCACCATGATTATAAAGTCACTTAAGAATAAATCAGGGAATCTGTCTCAAGTCCCACCACTATTGTACAAGCGAACGGCTCATGTCCTCTCGCCTACTATTTCACTACTTTTTAACAAATCACTAGAAACTTGCACTTTCCCGACACCCCTCAAGACAGCAAGGGTTACACCAATTCTCAAAGGTGGTGACCCCACAGATGTAAATAACTACAGGCCAATCTCAAACTTACCGTTGCTATCCAAATTTTTTTAGAAACTAGTGCACAAGAGATTATATTCGTTTATTACAGTACAAAGCATACTCAACCCCTGCCAATTTGGCTTTAGAAAAAACAAATCACAAACGATGCAATTGTAAAAATGGTGGACCTACTTTACACAGCACTGGAAAATAAGGAATATCCGTTAGGACTCTTTATTGACCGAAGGAAAGCTTTTGATACAGTAGACCACGGCATTCTACTCCAAAAACTTGACCATTACGGCATAAGAGGCCACGCACTTATATATTTCAAATCCTATCTTACTAACAGGTATCAATACGTCACCATTAAAGACAGCCTCATCTACAAGACCACTTGATATTGGAGTACCACAGGGAAGTGTCCTTGGTCCCCTGCTCTTCCTCCTATACATCAATGATCTTCCCAACGTATCCCAACACCTGAAACCGATTCTCTTTGCTGATGATACGACTTATGTCATCTTCCACCCAAATCTTGCCTCACTCAACACCATTGTTAATGAAGAGCTACTAAAAATATCAACCTGGATGACAGCCAACAAACTTACACTTAAGTTTGTTGGCTGACAAAACCTTCTACATTATGTTTGGTAACAGAACAGGTGTTGCACAACTGAACATAATGATTGACAACACTCCTATTGCTAAACACAATGAGGGCAAATTCCTGGGCCTACACCTGGAGAGCAACCTGAATTTCAGCATCCATATCAACCACATAGCAAAAAAAGGTATCCAAAACGGTTGGGATCCTCTCCAAGATACGTTACTATGTACCACAATCAGCCCTATTCACACTATACTATTCACTCATCTATCCCTACCTCACCTATGCCATATGTGCTTGGGGATCAACAGCAGCAACTCCCCTAAAACCAATATTAACCCAACAAAAAGCCGCAGTAAGAATTATCACACAATCCAATCCCAGGCAACACCCCCTCCCCCCCCCCTTCACTCTTCAAAGACCTAAATTTACTCACTGTTCAGAACATCCACACTTACTACTATGCAACCTACATGTACAGAACCATAAATTCTAATATTAACCCTGAACTAAAACGCTTTCTTGATAGTTGTGACAGGACCCATAGACACAATACCAGACACAAAAATCTCTATGACATTCCACGTGTCCGGCTAAATCAATGTACATTAAAGGGCCTATAATCTGGAACTCCCTACCTGAAAACTCCAGAACTGCAGACTCAGCCACCATTTTCAACACTATCATCAAAAAAATCATATCTCACTAACACACCCCACCATCACCTAAACACACGAAAACCACCGATTCACGCACACACACACACACACACACACACACACACACGTGCGCGGCGGTAGTGTAGTGGGACACAAGGCTCCGTGAATCTTAGTGTTTTTAGGTGGTACATTAGCTGCTAGAGAAGCCAGTGGTAGTGACAGGGTCAGTGAACAACCCTACAAGTGATAACCAAAGTTATTAGCTAAAAAAAAGGCGAGAGGAAGCCTGAAATTACACAACAAAATTTGAAAGTGCCAGAACGTTTTGAGGCCTAGCAGGCACTGCTGCCAACGGGTACAAATATACAAAGTACAAAAGCGAGCGACGAAAGTCAGAAGGTCAAGAGTTAAGGGAGGTTGATTAACAAGCAAATTGTGGGGTAGCATACAGCGAGAGTGACCAAGTTAACAAGAAAACCAAGAAAAAATATATATATATATATAATATATATATATATATATATATATATATATATATATATATATATATATATATATATATATATAATATTTATAACCAGAGAAGGTGGCAGTCAGTAGGCCTCCAGGAAGTGGTGACGTCATGACGTCATAGCAGGTTGTATGTCGTTATAAATAAGTGTAACTTACCAAAAGTGAAGAAGTGAAAAAGTAAAAATACTTGAGGAACGTGTGGTATATGAGTATAAAGGGATATACTTTATCAAGGGTGAAGGATTTCGAAGAAAGTCTTAGAGGATAGTGAAGTATGACAACAAGGAGGAAGCAGAAGCAGTAAGTTGTCCACCAATCCCACTGCCAGCCGCAAGTCACTCATCTAGTTTTTGTTGCATGTTGTGTCAGAAGTACTGGTCTCTGACACTGGTAGCTAGGGGTCACTCACTCCTGCCAGCTATTACCTGAATTAGAGTAAAAACAACATTGATAAGGTGGAGATAGGATTGATGAGGGGGTGGGGAAACTAGTGCGGGACATCAATCACACACACACACACACACACACACACACACTCAGTAGCAGTAGAACCTTTAGATTTTCTTGTAGTAGTAATATTATTATACTAGTATTAGTATAAGTATTAGTATTTTTTAGCATAATAATTGAGGCATAGAAGCGCGAGAATACAAATACACGCACGCACACACACGCACACACCATTATAGGGTGGCAACTGTATACAAACACACACACGCACACATACACACCGTGTATAACCTTCAGATTTTTATTGTAATAGTATCATAGTATTAGAATAAGTACTAGTAATATTATTAGCTAGTTATGCTAGTAATATCATTAGCATAATAACTGAAGAAAGGAGTGACTGGGGACACAGGATACGAACAAGCAGTTGACCGTTAGGACCATCCACTCCCTCCCTCCTCCCCTTCCACCCCCCATTCTCCCCTCACTGGCATCTCCAACCCACACCCTCCCTGCACCCTCACCTATCTCCTATCCTGCCATAAAATCTCTCCATCTCTTTCCATCTCTCCCCTCTCCCTCTCCCTTCTCTCTTTTGCTCCTTCTCCTCTCCCCTTCTCCCTCCCTCCCCTCTATTCCCCCTCTTCTTTTCCTCCTTCCCTTCCACCCCTTTTACTATAGCCCCTCCCCCTTTTTCCCACCTTCCACCACTCTCCCTCCTAAACCTCTCCCCCTTAAACCCTACACTTCCCTGAACAAAAAAAAAAAAAAAAAAATGGTATGGACTCGCAGGACCCAGGGACCAGAGGAGCACGGCTCTGGTAAGGAAGAATGGATGGAAGAGTGGTGCAAAAGGATGGAACAGGAGTGGGAGAGAAAACTAGGAGAGCTTTCTGCAAAAATGGAGAGAGAGCTTTCTGTGAAACTGGAAAAGAGGTTGGAGGAGGAGAAGAAGAATTGGGAGTCACAAGCTGAAGATGCAGTAGCCAGGATAAGAGGCCTAGAAGATGAGGTAAACAGGCTGAAACAGGTTACAGGGGTATTGACCAGTAAAGACACAGCATCAAGGGTGTCCATCGGGAAGGAAGGAGATATAACTTACGCTACAGCCGCATCTGCCTACCAAGCAGGGCCAAGGAGCGAAGGGGGTGAGCAGCTGAGAGCAGGTGGAGAGGGGAATAGGGCAAATGCAGGGGAACAATCATGCCAACAAGAGCGACAGGAAAAAAAAAAGGGAGAAACAGGAACCTGAGCTGCAGAGGGAAAGGCAATGGGAGGAGGAGAGGGCAAAGGCAGTGTTTATTCATGGGCTGAAGGAGAGAGAGGAAAGGACACACACTGAAAGACTGCAGGCAGAAAGAAAGGAGATTGAGAGCATACTCAAAGAAATAGGCGAAGAAGACATGTCCGAGATTGTAAATTTTCAGAGAATAGGGGGGTACTCGAAGGGGAGAAAACGACCGCTCAAGCTGATTCTCAGGACAGAAACAGAGAGGGACAGAATCCTCCAAGAGAAACCACGATTGAAGGAAACGGAGGATTACAGGAGGGTGTTCCTAGACCGGGACAGAACAAAAACAGAACGACAGCAGCTGAGGGAGAGGGCACAAAGGCGAAAGGAGCGAGGAGGAGAGACAAGGACAGAATCAGTAGAGGACAACCAGAGCAGGACGGAGCAACAGGAACAAGCACAACCCAACAACCAACCCACACTCACAGCCCACACCCAACACTCTACTATAGAATCCCACAGTACACTGCCAGGTACCCCACCCTCACAGACCCCCAAAACACTGTATTAGAGAGGAAACTGAAGGTATGGTACACCAATGCTGATGGAATAACAAATAAGGGGGAGGAGTGGCACAAAAGAGTGAAAGAGGCATCACCGGACATAATAGCTCTCACTGAAACCAAGCTCACAGGTATGATAACAGATGCCATCTTTCCAATGGGGTACCAGATCCTGAGGAAAGACAGAGGGAACAGAGGGGGTGGAGGAGTGGCACTGCTGATCAAAAACCGATGGGATTTTGACGAGCTGGAGAGAGGAGACAGAGGAGAAGCTGGGGATTACATAGTAGGAATGCTACAGTCTGGAGGTCCCAAGGTGGTAATTGCAGTGATGTATAACCCACCACAAAACAGCAGGAGGCCAAGGCAAGAGTATGATGAGAGTAACAGAGCGATGATTGACACACTGGCAGTAGTGGCCCGAAGGGCGTGTGCGAGCAGGGCGAAGCTACTGATCATGGGTGACTTCAACCATAGGGAAATTGATTGGGAGAACTTAGAGCCACATGGGGGCCAAGAAACGTGGAGGGCTAAGATGCTGGAGGTGGTACTGGAAAATCTCATGTACCAACACGTAAGAGACACTACCAGAGAGAGAGGAGAGGACGAACCAGCGAGACTGGACTTAGTATTCACCCTGAGTAGTGCAGATATTGAGGACATCACACATGAAAGCCCCCTTGGGGCCAGTGATCACATGGTTCTAAGTTTCGAATACATAGTAGAGTTACAAGTGGAAGGGGAAGCAGGAAGGGCTGCACGAATGAAGCCAAACTACAAGAAAGGTGAATATGTGGGCATGAGGAACTTCCTGCATGGAGTTCAGTGGGACAGAGAGATGGCAGGGAAGTCAGTAGACGTGATGATGGAATATGTGACAACAATTTGCAAGGAAGCTGAGGAGAGGTTTATACCCAAGGGTAACAGGAGAAGCGAAAAAGACAGGATGAGCCCATGATTCACCCAAAGGTACAGGGAAGCCAAAACCAAGTGTACAAGGGAATGGATGAGGTAGAGAAGGCAAAGAACCCCGGAGAATAAGGAGAGCAGTCGTAGAGCTAGAAATGAATATGCACAGATCAGAAGGGAGGCCCAAAGACAGTACGAGAATGACATAGCAGCGAAAGCCAAATCTGAGCCAAAGCTGCTGTACAGCCACATCAGGAGGAGAACAACAGTCAAGGACCAGGTGATCAGGCTGACGAAGGTAGGAGGGGAGGTCACAAGAAATGACCGTGAAGTGTGTGAGGAGCTCAACATGAGATTCAAAGAGGTGTTCACAGAGGAGATAGAAGGGCCTCCAGAAAGGAGGAGAGGTAGGGTACACCCAGGTACTGGACACAATACACACAACTGAGGAGGAAGTGAAGAGGCTACTAAGCGAGCTAGATACCTCAAAGGCGATGGGGCCGGATAACATCTCTCCATGGGTCCTGAGAGAGGGAGCAGAGGAGCTATGTGTACCCCTAACAATGATCTTCAACACATCTATCGAAACAGGGCAACTACCTGAGGTATGGAAGACAGCAAATGTAGTTCCAATTTTTAAAAAAGGAGACAGGAACGTAGCCCTAAACTACAGACCAGTGTCACTGACATGTATAGCATGCAAGGTCATAGAGAAGATAGTCAGGAGAAGAGTGGTGGAGCACCTAGAAAGAATGACATCAACAGGCCAACACGGTTTTAGGGACGAAATCTGTGTCACAACCTACTGAGTTCTACGACAGGGTGACAGCAATAAGACAGAGAGAGGTGGTACTATTCTGACTGTAGAAGGCGTTGACACAGTTCCACAAGATTAGTAAATTTGAGGACCAGGCAGGTACGGAAGGCACTACAATGGATCGGAATACCTGTCAGGAAGACAGCAGCCAGTCAGGTACGTGGTGAGGTGTCAGAGGGCGGGTGACGGGGTCCACAGGGTCATCCTGGGACCAGTGCTGTTTTGGTATTTGTGAACGACATGGGGAAGGTAATAGACTCAGTGTCCCTGTTGCAGATGATGAAGTTGAGTGAGAAAAATCAGTTGGACGAGGACCGGGCAGAACTACAAGGGATCTGGACAAGGCTGCAAGCCTGGTCAGCAATTGGCCCTGAGGTCAACCCACCAGTTGCAGTCATGAAGATTGGGGAAGGCAAAGAGCCGCAGAGTGGAGTACAGCCTAGGGGGCCAGAGCGAAACCTCAATCAAGGAAAGACCGGGTGTTAACACCAGGTACATCTCCTGAGCGACATCACGCAAAATAACTGCTGCAGCATATGGGTCCCTTTAGCAAACCTAAAAACAGTTCGACATCTTAATAAAGAATCGTTCGGACCCTGTACAGCTGTTAGTTAGGCCCATACTGGGTATGCAGCCTGCCAGTTGGAACCCATCACCCAGCCAAGTGAAGAAGCTCGAGAAAGGCAAAGGCTTTGCAACGGAGTACAGCCTAGGGGCCAGAGACTGCAAACCTCAATCAAGGAAAAGACCTTGGGGTGAGTATAACACCAGGTACATCTCCTGAGGCGCACATCAACCAAATAACTGCTGCAGCATATGGGCGCCTAGCAAACCTAAGAACAGCATTCCGACATCTTAATAAAGAATCGTTCAGGACCCTGTACACTGTGTACGTTAGGCCCATACTGGAGTATGCAGCACCAGTTTGGAACCCACACCTAGCCAAGCACGTGAAGAAGCTCGAGAAAGTGCAAAGGTTTGCAACAAGACTAGTCCCGGATCTAAGGGGTATGTCCTACGAGGAGAGGTTAAGGGAAATCGACCTGACGACACTGGAGGACAGGAGAGATAGGGAGGACATGATAACAACATATAAGATACTGAGAGGAAATGACAAAGTGGACAGAAACAGAATGTTCCAGAGATGGGACACAGCAACAAGGGGACACAGTTGGAAGTTGAAGACTCAGATGAATCACAGAGATGTTAGGAAGTATTTCTTCAGTCACAGAGTGGTCGGGAAGTGGAATAGTTTAAGAAGTGATGTAGTGGAGGCAGGCTCCATACATAGCTTTAAGAAGAGGTATGATAAAGCTCATGGCGCAGGGAGAGTGACCCAATAGCGGCCAGTGAAGAGGCGGGGCCAGGAGCTATGAATCGACCCCTGCAACCACAACTAGGTGAGTACAACTAGGTGAGGTGAGTACACACACACACACATATACACACACACACACACACACACACACACTACAACACACACACACACACACACATATATATATATATATATATATATAGAACTTTACTGGGGACCCTCATCCTCAGAGAAGACGATAAACGTACATCAGGGAAAATTCGAGGTTCTCCTCTATATATATTATATTATATATGAATGCTTTATTAATAGACAGAATACATTGACAGAAAACATGAACATAAATACAATTGTACAATATATCAAAGATTATGAATCTCATCCAGCTCCTCCGACGCGGGACGCGAGCCAAGTATACAGCATGTGTTTCCCCTCTGGATGGCCACGCTGAGACGCTGGAACATGAACGTGGCTGCCCTTGGGTCCCTGGTGGTGTCGATGAGTCTGGAACCCAGTTCTTTAAGGAAACGTGTTGCATTTTTTCCCCACGCTCCCAAAGTCTCTGATCCCACTGGGACAAATTGATACTGTTGGCTTATGTCCCTGTACTTGCCGATCTTGTACTCCTCCCTGTGGTCAGGAGCTCCTCCCTGTCGCCCGACACTGTGATGGATGTAGGTGTCAGCCAGTGTCGACACACAGGTATAATCCCATGCTAAGAGCTTGCCATTCTTCCAAGGATAGATGGTGATCCCGTCGGTTCGTTTTGCTGGGTTGTTGGCATTGTTTGCTACTAGTGATCGGAGCTCTCTCTCTGCTGGGCATCCCGCTGAAGCAAGGGTTCTCTTTATGAAGTCTGTTGAGTGTACCTGGTAACATGTATGGTAGAGTTATTATTGAAAGAATTAGGAGAAAGACAGAGAGCAGGATAGCAGATGAACAAGGGGGCTTTAGGAAAGGTAGGGGGTGTGTAGACCAAGTGTTTACAGTGAAACATATAGGTAAACAGTATTTGGATAAGGGTAAAGAGGTTTTTGTGGCATTTATGGATTTAGAAAAGGCGTATGATAGGGTGGCAGATGTTGCAGGTGTATGGAATAGGAAGTAGGTTACTGAAAGCAGTGAAGAGTTTTTATGAGGATAGCGAGGCTCATATTAGAGTGTGTAGGAGAGAGGAGGACTATTTCCCAGTAAACGTGGGCCTTAGACAAGGATGTGTGATGTCACTGTGGTTGTTCAATATATTTATAGATGGGATTGTAAGAGAAGTGAATGCGAGTGTTTTGGCAAGAGGTGTGGGGTTAAAAGATAAAGAATCAAATACAAAGTGGGAGTTGTCACAGTTGCTTTTTGCTGATGACACTGTGCTTTTGGGAGATTCTGAAGAGAAAATGCAGAGGTTGGTGGATGAATTTGGTAGGGTATGTAAAAGAAGAAAATTGAAAGAGAATATAGGAAAGAGTAAGGTGATGAGGATAACAAAAAGATTAGGTGACGAAAGATTGGATATCAGATTGGAGGGAGAGAGTATGGAGGAGGTGAATGTATTCAGATATTTGGGGGTGGACATGTCAGCAGATGGGTCTATGAAGGATGAGGTGAATCATAGAATTGATGAGGTGAAAAGAGTGAGTGGTGCACTTTGGAGTCTGTGGAGACAAAGAACTTTGTCCATGGAAAAAAAAGAGGGGCATGTATGAGAGTATATATATACCAACACTCTTATATGGGTGTGAAGCATGGGTGACGAATGTTGCAACGAGGAGAAGGCTAAAGACAGTGGAGATGTCATGTCTGAGGTCAATGTGGGGTGTGAATATAATGCAGAGAATTCGGAGTTTGGAAATTAGGAGGAGGTGCGGGATTATCTAAACTATTATCCAGAGAGCTGAGGAGGGGTTGTTGAGGTGGTTCGGACATGTAGAGAGAATGGAACGAGACAGAATGACTTCGAGAGTGTATAAATCTGTAATGGAGGGAAGGCGGGGTAGGGGCGGCATAGAAAGGTTTGGGAGGGAGGGTAAGAGGAGGGCGAGGACTTGTACTCAGCAAGCTGTGAGCGTATTGATAGGAGTGAATGGAGACAAATGGTTTTAATACTTGACGTGTTGAGTGTGAGCAAAGCATTTATGAAGGGATCAGAATCGCAGGCCGGACTTGAGTCTGGAGATGGGAAGACAGTGTCGCACTCTGAAGGAGGGGTGTTAATGCTGCAGTTTATAATTGTAGTGTAAGCACCTCTGGCAAGACAGTGATGGAGTGAATGATGATGAAAGTTATTCTTTTTCGGTCCACCCTACCTTGGTAGGAATCGGCCGATGTGTTAATAAAAACAAAATATACAGAGTATATATATTTTTTTATATATTTTTTTTTTTATTAACACATCGGCCGATTCCCACCAAGGCAGGGTGGCCCGAAAAAGAAAAACTTTCATCATCATTCACTCCATCACTGTCTTGCCAGAAGGGTGCTTTACACTACAGTTATAAAACTGCAACATTTACACCCCTCCTTCAGAGTGCCGGCACTGTACTTCCCATCTCCAGAACTCAAGTCCGGCCTGCCGGTTTCCCTGAATCCCTTCATAAATGTTACTTTGCTCACACTCCAACAGCACGTCAAGTATTAAAAACCATATGCCTCCATTCACTCCTATCAAACACGCTCACACATGCTTGCTGGAAATCCAAGCCCTCGCACACAAAACTTCCTTTACCCCTCCCTCCAACCTTCCTAGGCCGACCCCTACCCCGCCTTCCCTCCACTACAGATTTATACACTCTCGAAGTCACTCTGTCTCGTTCCATTCTCTCTACATGTCCAAACCACCTCAACAACCCCTCCTCAGCTCTCTGGACAATCGTTTTGGTAATCCCGCACCTCCTCCTAATTTCCAAACTCCGAATTCTCTGCATTATATTCACACCACACATTGACCTCAGACATGACATCTCCACTGCCTCCAGCCTTCTCCTCGTTGCAACATTCATCACCCATGCTTCACACCCATATAAGAGCGTTGGTATAACTATACTCTCATACATTCCCTCTTTACTTCCATGGACAAGGTTCTTGTCTCCACAGACTCGAAGTGCTCCACTCACCCTTTTCCCTCATCAATTCTATGATTCACCTCATCCTTCATAGACCCATCCGCCGACATGTCCACTCCCAAATATCTGAATACATTCACCTCCTCCATACTCTCTCCTCCAATCTGATATCCAATCTTTCGTCACCTATTCTTTTTGTTATCCTCATCACCTTACTCTTTCCTATATTCACTTTCAATTTTCTTCTTTTACACACCCTACCAAATTCATCCACCAACCTCTGCAGCTTCTCTTCAGAATCTCCCAAAAGACAGTGTCATCAGCAAAAGCAACTGTGACAACTCCCACTTTGTATTTGCTTCTTTATCTTTTAGCCCAACACCTCTTGCCAAGACCCTCGCATTCACTTCTCTTACAACCCCATCTATAAATATATTGAACAACCACGGTGACATCACACATCCTTGTCTAAGGCCCACTTTTACTGGGAAATAGTCCCCTTCCCTCCTACACACTCTAACCTGAGCCTCACTATCCTCATAAAAACTCTTCACTGCTTTCAGTAACCTTCCTCCTATTCCATACACCTGCAACATCTGCCACATTGCCCCCTATCTACCCTATCATACGCCTTTTCCAAATCCATAAATGCCACAAAACATCTTTACCCCTATCCAAATACTGTTCACCTATATGTTTCACTGTAAACACTTGGTCTACACACCCCTACCCTTCCTAAAGCCCCTTGTTCATCTGCTATCCTGCTTTCTGTTTTACTCTTAATTCTTTCAATAATAACTCTACCATACACTTTACCAGGTACACTCAACAGACTTATTCCCCTATAATTTTTGCACTCTCTTTTGTCCCCTTTGCCTTTATACAAAGGAACAATACACGCTCTCTGCCAATCCCTAGGTACCTTACCCTCTTCCATACATTTATTAAATAATAGCACCAACCACTCCAAAATTATATCCCCACCTGCTTTTAACATTTCTATCTTTATCCCATCAATCCCAGCTGCCTTACCCCCTTTCATTCTACCCACTGCCTCACGAACTTCCCCTACACCCACAACTGGCTCTTCCACACTCCTACAAGATGTTATTCCTCCTTGCCCTACAAATATATATATATATATATATATATATATATATATATATATATATTTGTTATTTAAATATATAGGGAGGTACCACCTCTAGAACTTACTGGGGACCCTCATAAGTGCTTAAATAATAAACAGAATACATTGACAGAAAACACAAACATGAACATGAATACATTGGTACACTATATCAAATATTATGAATATCTTACAGCTCCGCCAAAGCTGGACGCGAGCCCAGTATGCAGCATGCATTTCCCCTCTGGATGGCCATGCTGAGGCGTTGGAACATGAAAGTGGCTGCCCTTGAGTCCCTGGTGGTGTCGATGAGTCTGGAACCCAGTTCTTTAAGGAAACGTGTTGCATTTTTTCCCCACGCTCCCAAGGTCTCTGATCCCACTGGGACAAATTGATACTGTTGGCTTATGTCCCTGTACTTGCCGATCTTGTACTCCTCCCTGTGGTCAGCAGCTCCTCCCTGTCGCCCGACACTGTGATGGATGTAGGTGTCAGCCAGTGTCAACTGCGGCAGGCCAGGATTCGACCCCACGACACATTGTCCTGCCTCAAGAGACAACACGACGTATGTGTCACCCTAGTCTTGTTTCATGGTGGGAGGACACTCTTTGCATTGGATGCTCAAGGATTAATTTCAGCCTCCTCCTGTTTGAATACCCGCCTCAACAAGCAGTCTATATAACAATGAAACCACAAAACAAGTGTTATTGAAACATTTACCAAACTGCAGCAGGCCAGGATTCGACCCCACGACACATTGTCCAGGGAGGTACTACTATCCTGCCAAGTGAGTGTGAAACAGAAATCTGTAACTGTTTTACATGATGGTAGGATTGCTGGTGTTTTTTTTTGTCTCATAAACACGCTGGATAACAGGTATATCTTGCTACTTCTACTTACACTTAGGTCACACTACACAGGCATGCACATGCATATATATTGCATACACACACCTAGGTTTTCTTCTTTTGAAATAGTTCGCGTTCTTCTTTATTTCCTCTATTCTCCATGGGTAAGTTGAAAAGAATCTTTCCTCTGTAAGACATGCATGTCGTACGAGGCGACTAAAATGCCGGGAGCAATGGGCTAGTAACCCCTGCTCCTGTATACAAAACTAAAAAAGAGAAGAAGAAAAACTTTATAAAACTGGGATGCTTGAATGTGAGATGATTGCTGATGTTATGAATGAAAAGAAGTTGGATGTACTGGCCCTAAGCGAAACAAAGCTGAGGAGGGTAGGCGAGTTTCAGTGGGCGAGAAATAAATGGGATTAAGTCAGGAGTATCTGAGAGAGTTAGAGCTAAGGAATGGGTAGCAATAATGTTGAATGATCAGTTATGGAAGAAGAGGGAATATAAATGTATAAATTCAAGGATTATGGGGATTAATGTAAGGGTCTGCTGCAAAAAGTAGGCCATAATAAGCGTGTATGCATCTGGAGAAGAGGGGAGTGTAGAGGAGAGAGAGAGAGAAAGATTTTGGGAGATGTTAAGCGAATGTATTGGAACTTTTGAACCAAGTGAGAGAGTAATTGTGGTAGGAGACCTAGATGCTAAAGTAAGAGAAACATTTGGAGACGGAGTGGTAGGTAAAAACTTACATTTGCACCTGGCGGTGCCAGGTGAATCTGGCAACATTTTGGTGAAAATCCCATTTTAATACAAATTTTCTAAAGCAAATTATAGCTATTTGAAACATATTATCTTACGACGCGCAAGGTAAAAAAGGTTTGTGACCGCGCGACATGAATTTTTTGTTTTGTTATATTTTGTTTAATTTTATCTATATATTTCTTTCCAATACACTAAATTTACCACTCAACATCATAATACAGTGTTGGAGCAGCTTATTGGCTTATTGCAGAGGTGGGAGGGGCTTATAGCAGAGGTGGGAGGTGTCAAGAGGCAGCCAAGGACGATTGTTGCATAATCAGCGGTTTGATACTCCCAACAAATGTCTTTATACTGACGTTATTATTACTAATACACCTTATCTGCTTATAACACTTATTCAATAATAATATTAGACATAAGATATATAAGATAAAAGCATAATAATGACTGCCAAAATAATAATAAGTGTCATATACCGGAGAGTGAAGTCATCGGAAACCTTGATCCAGCAGTCTTCTTGCTTATAAATATACGGTTTTCTCTATTGCCTCGCTGGCGTACTCAAAGAAAACGGCATTTTAACATGGGAAACAATAAGAAATCACTTACAAGGCGTAGAATAAGCCCAAAACAGCGAGATTTTTGTGAATCTTTTGACGTAAATGAGGCGTGCGCGCTTTTCCGCGATTATCTCGCAAGTAAGATTTTGACCTATTGCTTCGAATACATCCATTATTAATGATTAAATTGTAATGATTTTCACAGGGAATATAAAACAAAGTGAGTTTTATTATATTATAAAACAAAATTTGGAATTTCTCAAATATTGTTTATGTTGTGTGGGGGGTAAAAGGCACATATTTTAGTGAGTGTCAAAAGCTAACCAAATGTTTTTTTTTCGGCATGAAGGCAATCTGTCAGGCATTCATATATTCCATAATATCTTGGGGTTAGATGTATTCTACGAGTGGGAAGTGTCCGCAGCGCCGCTAGTACCGCCTGACCGGAAGTACCCGCTGCCATATGTCAAAATCAGTAATTATTTTTTTTCTCAGGTGTTTGTTGGCCGATCTTATTGAAACTCTGGCATTGCATGTTACATAAATGCTTCTAAACATGTGCCAAAGATAAAATGAATCGGACGAAAAATAATGAAAAAACAAAATTTATTGACACTCCTCCCTAAAGTCAAAATATATTGACAAAAATTCAATAGGAAGTAAACCAAATAGATTACTCAGAGCTACATCTCGAATACTTCGTCCAGCTCCCCGGCAGAGAGCCGCATCCCCAGAATGTTGCAGGCATTTTCCCTCTGGAACGCAACACTGAG
Organism: Cherax destructor; assembly: GCA_009830355.1. Lineage (NCBI taxonomy): Eukaryota > Metazoa > Arthropoda > Malacostraca > Decapoda > Parastacidae > Cherax > Cherax destructor. The sequence goes on along the minus strand of WNWK01010494.1, from coordinate 3,732 downwards.
TCTCTGAAAGAGGAAGGTGGCCGCCCTGTGGTCTTTGGTTTCTATGATGAGTTTTTCACCCAACTCTTTGAGGAACTTTAGAGCACACTTGTCACATGCTCCACGTGTCTCCGACCCTATTGGGATGAAGTTTTAGCATATTTGCATATTTGCAGGTCTTCTGGGTCTCCCTGTGGCTGGCAGCTCCACCCCTTTCAGCTACGGAGTATGGGAAGTAGGTGTCTGCCAATGTGGCAGCACAGGTGTAGTCCCAGGCAATCTGCTTTCCATCCTTTTAGGGTAGCATAGTGGCTCCATCAGGACGCTTTTGACTTCCATCTGACCTCTGCACTTGGGGTTCCCGTTGGGCTGGGCAATAGGCTGTGGCGAGGCTTCTCTTTATGATGTCGTTGACGTCTTCATGTCTGGCATACTTCCCTTCTGATGTGTGACACGCAAGACCATGAAGCCCGAATTGATCAGCCGTTGCCCTGTCGCAAATGCACGTATGTTCGGTGAGAATAGGGGCGGCTAGGCGAAGAGCAACACCAATCTAAATGGCCTGTGGGTCGAGTCGAGTGCCCAGGAAGGAATTGAGAACAGCTAAAAGGAAATCTCCTGAGTGTGGTGCCATCACGGCTAGGAGACGAGCTTTGTCCTTTCCTGAAGCGTTGGTGAGCATTGTGTTGGCGATTTTTTCCATGATCAGTTGTCCTAGTGGAATTGTTTGTGCAATTTGGGAGAAGCTGGTCTGCTGGAGGAGTCTGCAAGGGTGTCCCACCGCATGTCTGCTTCAGTGAACCTGGGGTCTTGGGCTCCTTTCGCGTCTCTCAGGCGTTCGGGGACAATCTACTTGACTAATCCACGTATTATATATATATATATATATATATATATATATATATATAAAAATATATATATATATATAATAATATGAAAAAAGAAATCACAGTATCAGTGATATCAAAATATGCAAGGAACTATAAAGAAACATGACAAGGACTTTATGTGGCAAGACTACATCTCACAGACATAGAACATGCACGAGTGAATATATATAAGGTAATATACATCTATATAGCGAATAACATTTAGACTATCATATAATATATATAAAAATATATATATATATATTATATAAATAGAGAATTCAAGCCTCGTGACTACTCACATTATCAAGACTATAAAAGGAAACATGACAAGAGGACTTATATAAGGGCAAGACTCACCTCACAGTCACATCACACTACAAAGACTACACTCACAGTTACGCTGGAGGTGTAGTCCTTTTGGTGGTTAGTCTCTTTGATAATGTGAAAGTCACGAAAGCCTTGGAATTCCTCTATTTTCATAGTGGTTGTCTTGCATATATATATATATATAATATATTATATATATATATATATATATATATTATATATATATATATATATATATATATATATATATATATATATATATATATATATATATATATATATATATATATATATATATATATATATTTTTCAAGACTCTTTTACTAATATTTATATAGTCCTTTGTCATTTTCTTTATAGCTTAAAAATATATTTTATTTTTTAGTGTGTTTATATATATATATATGTCGTGCCTATTAGGTAAAACTGGTCAATTAGCAAGAACTCATCTAAAATTAAGTCCTTTCTAAAATTTTCTCTTATACGTTTAAAGATATATTTTTTCATTTATGTTGATGTAAGAATTTATAATTTTGTAAAGAGAAACTTTGAAAACCTACCTAACCTTATTACAACAAGAGCAATTTAATTTAGCCTAACCCAACTAAATATATTTTAGATACGTTAACATTAATTTAATAATAAACAAACACAATGAAATATATTTTTTCGTTATGTTCAGAATGATTTTGCGAAATTATTGCATACACAAATTTTCACTTGTCTTATATGGCAAGGTGAGCGTTGCTATTTAAGCCAAAATCGCAAGTTTTACCTAATCGGCACGACATATATATATATATATATATATATATATATTATATAAAATTCACAATGATGTTACGTATGTAGGTGAGTCTTGACTTATATAGCCTCTGTCATGTTTCACTTATAGTTCTTATATGGAGTAGAGCTTGGATTCCTCTATTTTCCATAGTGGTTGTCTTATATATATATATATATATATATATATATATATATATATATATATATATATATATATATATATATATATATATATATATTATATATATATATATATATATATATATATATAATTATATATATATATATATATATATATATATATATATATATATATATATATATATATATATATATATATATATACCTTGAGCTGCTGGCGTGGAGGGAGGGAGCCAGTTTATGGTGCTATATACATTTTGTGTGCAAACGAAGGACCAACATGTTTTACAAGGGCCAGTTTAAGCAGACGTCATCGTGAGTATCCACCGGAGATTACAGAGTCGTGACAAACCTCTGCTTCTGTATCAGTGAAAGTGCATGTGCATGTGGGGAATTGAGTAGTCGGGGTGGTGTTGAGGGGATCCTGCCAGCAGAGGTGTGGGGGAGGTTTGTTTATCCTCTGTTCGGCCGGTAGTGGTAGTGGTCTCTCAGGACTCCGTCATTGGATGATGTATAGAAGAACACCTCGGTTAACAGTGAGAACACAGTGATTAGCGTGCCAAATGGCGAGGATTTATCTAAATACAGTAGAATGATAAGTGAATACCAATTAGCAAAAGTTTGTGATGTGCATCTTTAGTGAAAAGATAGGGCCACTCCCATCGCTTCCCATCCCTGGTCTCCTGCCCACATCCTAGGTCTAGGTCTACTGACTTCCTGACCGAGCGTGTTGCCGTATAGTGCCCCACCAATTACTCGCAATCAAATTAATATCCACCAGGACGCTGACACACATCCCCAAAGCAGCTCGCCATCAAGCTGCTATGAAATTCGCCGACCTCTTGAAGAAAGTCAACGATGCTCCTGCAAACAACGGATCCTGGCACAACCTACTGCTATTTGGCAATGCCGGTTTGGCTGTCCCACCAAGGAGGTACAAGTCACTAGCAACATCTGTTATTAGGGCAATAAATGCATTCCCTAGAGATGACAACCTTGTCCGACTCCCCTCCAGGGCGTCAAACACCCGTCGGACAAATGTAAGCAACAGGAAACCTGTCGCCTCAAAAATCAGGGCTCAAATTAGCAGAAAAATAGAAGAGGGTAATACTGTTGGAGCACTGAGGCTTATAACCAGTGAGGATACCATCGCTCCTAAGGACTTCATTACAGCACAAACCCTGAAGGACAAACATCCACCCAGGGCTTCCAGTACCAACAGGGACCCCCCTGACATTGCAGCAGGTGAAGAACATTTAACCTTACAGGACGCTGATGTGTATAAAGCTGCTTTGTCATTTCCACAGGGCTCAGCAGGAGGTTTCACCGGTTTAAGGCCACAACACTTAAACTAATGCTCAGTCCAGCACTTGGTGAGGTTTCAGAATGGTTACTGTCTGAACTCACCAAATTTTCCAGTGTGTGCCTGGCTGGCAGTTTGCCAGAGGCCATTAGACCCCTTTTCTTTAGAGCCTCACTGTGTGCCCTCCGGAAAAAGGATGGAGGAATCAGGCCCATTGCAGTGGGCAACACCCTTCGGCGCCTAGTCGCCAAGGCTGCAGTACAAATGGTAAGTCAAGAGGCTGCCTCAATGTTGAAACCAACTCAGCTCGGTTTTGATGTTCAA